>JAUTBQ010151742.1:0-13904 GCA_032361185.1 Lepetodrilus ovalis | reverse complement strand
AAAGTAGCGTTATATATTTATGGTATATTTTTTTTATATTTTTTTACTAACTGCTAACATTATATAGAAAAATAATAGAAATATTAAAAAATTATGATTAAATACGTGCAAGTATGAAGTTGCCCTTTTAAATTCTCCATTCTCGTGTTTGCTTACTTCCACTAGTTGGTTGTTTAGATTTTATTACATATTGTGAAAGACGTGTCTTGAAAATAATCGTTGATTTCCTGCATAACTTTTGTGTCATATCAATCTACAGGAAAGGCTACTCACGAAGACAACTGTCTACTGAAGGGCTTCCGGTGGAGTTAGTGGTGAAATCCCTGGAACACTTTTTGCAGGTTTCTTGCCATTTTGTGTCCTGGTATGTTCCCAGCGGACAGTCGCGGCACTCGTTAGCACTGACATTCAAGAACTGACCAGGAGTCGTGCAGTTGCCTGAGGTAATCAACCAAACACAGTCTATAGACATGGCATACGACCGTTAGTGTAGATTGTATGTATAACTCCGATTATATGTTGAATCTGAAGCCTAATTAATTATAACATTTGTTATTGCTTACGGCCTACTTTATCTACAAGACAGTAGCTTTGTTTCTGTAGTATTACATCTTTTGAAACTCACATGGAGTCCATCAAATACCTCCTTACATCCATCAAGGGAGGTAACTCTAAATTACTAGACTTTTAAGGAAGTTCGAGATACCTACGTATGGTACAACTGGCGGCAGAGGTCGCCCCCTTCCCCGATGTGATGTAGTCTGTGTCTGCGCATGTTGTGCACTGGTATTCACGTGGGTCGACTTTGTCACGGTATGTGCCACGTGGACACTTCTCGCATGTCTTCATAACAAGGTTATACTGCTGTCCTATGGGGCAATCCACTGAAACAGGAGAAGAACTCAGGATGTGTAGCCTATGTCTGTTTAGATGTTCTGTGCATGTGAATTACACTCGTACAATACAAGAACTATGACGTAACTGGGAAGGCTGAGCCCCGCTCACCCAAAGTTGTGTATTGACATTATTTTACAGAATGCAAGAATTGTAGCAGTAGATATTTTTTGCCATGAAGCGATATAACTTGTATACCGGATATTGCTATCTCACGAATTAAACGTGTTTATTTTTTAGACAAGGACAACAAATACTATTTTAATTGAATCGATTTTGAATACGATATAGAAAAATACACATTTTGAATTTTGACGTGCACACATTATGACGTACTGTATCTAAAGTAATTTTGGTGACATATTACAAAATATACTAATAAACGGGCCGTGCCTTATATCCGGTGAGTAGGCTACTTACAAATATTGCAGTCATCAAGACTGGTGGAACCTTTCCCAGACGTGGTCTTGTTTGAAGGACAGGCGGTGCAGAGAGCCGACTTCTGTTGCACTTTGTAGTATCCTGTCTTACACTCCACGCAGGCTCCTCCCAAGTCTTCCTTACCAGGGGAGCAGCTCACTGCAACAAACAGTGTTCAGTGTGGTCATACAGCTGATTTACCAATACTCCTCATACAGGCGGGGCGGGATGTAGCGCAGTGGTAGAGAACGTTGGACTTAGGAGCCAAAGGTCCCCAAGTTCAAATCACGCCCCGGAAGTTACATTTCTGACGCCATATTGATAGGTTGCACTGTTTGTAGAGTGGCAATATAGATATCATCATTGATCTGTCAGTACCAGCCGGTGCTTGCAGGTTTACTGCAACATTCAGCGATACGGATGTTCCGGGTTAGTGAATGATTCTAAAAAGCGACTCTAAACCCCATTACAACAACAACAAAAACAACAACAAAAATACAACCAACAATCCTCATACAGTCCACTGTTCTGGCATACTATTTGTAGGCTTCGGCAATTGGCTTTATCAACTGCGTCAAGAGGAGTCCATAATGATAATGTCAAATGGGATAGGCCTACTTAGACGACCAACTGGAAGAGCGATGAAGACTCACCATACAGGATTAGGTTTTGATATAGGTACAGGTATACAGGGATATAGGTATACTAATTATACAGATTAATTTGGTCAACGAAAGAGCTGTCATGGCAGACATATGACTTGACACCTGTAGTTTCTGAAGACTGATTAGACAGACCAGAAATCACTTCATTTGGCATCCGACTATGATTGGACATCAGTTTAAATTACTCATTTAATATACTGGTAGATGTATTTAGATGTATATGTAATGCTATCTGTAATAATTGCCTTTTTGGTCATAAAGCATCGTCTTTTCTTAATCTGGTATCGTCAACCACCCTAATATCCCTGAAGCTTGTTATACTAAAACCATACATACTAATGCAGTCATCGAATGATTTGGTTCCCCTCATAGCAGTGCTTGTATCTATAGGACACTTCTCACAGGTTGTCTGCCATTTCTTAGGCTGGTATGTTCCAGTAGGACACAGAACGCACGTGTTGTTCTCTCTCTTGTGGCCAGCAGAACAATTGGCTGAAACACAAACAAGCAGAATAATCTGTGTCTCGCAAACTATTACACTATTGGTTCGCTATAATGCCAAGTAGATCATCCGGCAACATCAGTTTATTCACGATGTCACGTGTCCTTACCAACACCAGCCTCTTCACAATAACGTCACATGTCCTTACTAACACCAGCCTCTTCACTATAACGTCACATGTCCTTACTAACACCAGCTTCTTCACAATAACGTCACATGTCCTTAACAACACCAGCCTCTTCACGATAACGCCAATTGTCCTTACCAACACCAGCCTCTTCACAATAACGTCACATGTCCTTACTAACACCAGCTTCTTCACAATAACGTCACATGTCCTTACTAACACCAGCTTCTTCACTATAACGTCACATGTCCTTACTAACACCAGCTTCTTCACAATAACGTCACATGTCCTTACCAACACCAGCTTCTTCACAATAACGTCACATGTCCTTACCTATAGTGCAGTTGTCCACCGATGTTGCTCCTGTGGACGCTGTGATGACGTCGGCATTACATAACGTGCACGGGGAGAAGACATCAGTATTGGCGTCTTTGTAGTAGCCGATAGCACAGGGTGAACACTTCCCTACGACAGATTCCCTCTCCTCTCCCGGTGGACAAGCAGCTGTAAGTTACCAAAGACAAATATTAACTATTATTATTATTATTATTATTATTACTATTATTATTATTATGCATGTAATTTCTGTTCTTTGTTAGATAAATAGAATGTTCAGAAAGTCAGAAATCTTGTTTCAGTCAGCAAGTGATTACAGTCGCTTTCAACGTTATTTGACATATACATGTCAATGATACCAACGCGACATGCTTAAGGTTCTTGTGGTTACTAAAACGTGTTGAGGGTTCGGCTTTTGGAGATGAATAAGACACTACTTTTACTTATTGGTTCCTAATCTTCACCGCATGTGAAACTGTTCTGCAACATGGAAAGAAAAAACCGTCGGATATTGTTTTAATGATCGAGAGGAAAATCTTTAAAAGCTATCAATGTTCCGTACTTTCACAAGCAGTGATGTTAGTGGATGCGGACTGTCTGGTGGATCGAGACCCAGTACACATCAGGCATGTCTTCTGGTTCTCCCGAGGCTGGTAGCTACCCACAGGACATTCCTCACAGTCCGAGTCATTGTGGTTCCTCTTGTAGCCAGCAACACAACGTCCTGGAATACAACACTATGTCATATCCAATAATCTAACCCTATATCAAGGGTGCCATTCTGCTTTAATTTTCTGAATTGATTGCATTAGTGATTTGTTTGAATTAGTGCTATAGGTTGTAGCGGGAATGTTTTTCACCCCAGTTAAATGTCTGAAACTGCAATTAATACATTATGATAATATGTATCCATAATGTATGCATACGACCTAAATCCACCACAATTATGGTTCCGAAATTAGGAAACTTTATTTTAGTAAGATTACATTCTTCTCAAAGTTTTGTTCACAAAACCCGCAAATACATTTTGAGCTCGAGCAAGAAATCGTACTCAAAATGTTTCGTAATCTCGGGACAAGAATTTATTGGATTCGGGTCTTTTACATGCATGTTGTAGCAGCTGGATACGTAATGGTATATAGAAATACCGGTATTGGGCATTAACAATATACCCAGCCATCCTAATTTATAACTTGAATTGTAGTAACCGTAATGATAATGAATTTGAACTGTCATTGTCTGAGGAAATATGAGATGCTATAAAGAGCAATGTCAATGTGTGTGCCTAACTGAGCAGGGAGAGGATTACGTATACGGGTTTCACTTACGGACAGTGCACTTGGAAGCAGAGTCTGTTTTGTTGTATTCAGTGACCGTGTTGACGTCAGGACACCTGGTACAGTTCATGAACATATCCACGGTGTTGTCCTTGTAATATCCTATAGGACAGTCTCCACAGCTGCCATCACTCAGCATTTCCATCCCACCATGACAGTAAGCTGTGGAAAGCAAACGTATAGGCGTGAAAAGAAAAACCTTATCAAATGCAATTTTATGAATGGTTTACAGTCTGTATTAATATGCAACCTAAGTGGTACATGCATCAATACATGTGGGTGGAAGTATGTATAATAATGATCGAAATTTGTTGGCATGTTGACCATATGCATGCGTAACCATATGTTCCTGTAGTTGTTTTTAGATGATTCTTAACGTTGGAATAAAACTTGTGACCAAAACTATTGGGAGAGGTATATGACCTTGACACATGGCAGTGCTGTTTGCACCCGTCACCCGAGAGTATGTCATCATGGGACAGTTGGTACAGGCTGGTTGATTGGCTGTTGACTGATAGGTTCCCATTGGACAGTCCATGCAGCCAGAGTCGTCCTCATTGGGCTGCTGACCCACAGGGCACATCACTGTGAACAGAAGCAAAGGTCGTATTTGATTCGCAATCGAGATTGTAAAAGGTTGTATGATCTGACCAATCAGATCATACAATATTTTCGCTGACCAATCAGATCATACAATCTTTTCCACCCGCAGCACCCTCGATTGCGAATCAAACATGACCAGAGTTATCCTGGGTATGGTGGACCTCCATTTGGTCAGTGTAACCAGATTATAGAATCCTCCTCACCCGCCGAAATCCGCGAGCTTCAATCAAATACGATCTTGGTGTTCCTGTCATGCTCACGTAGAAAGGAATCCGTTATCATGTTATCTAAATTTCTGAGAATTAAATATCTTTATACTATATACTGTGATATCCATAACGTCACAGTATTATTATGTATTGGAATACTAGACTGTCGTTATGTTTATTGTTTGTATGTAGACCTTAAATTATTGTTTTTAGGTTAGTATAGTTAGTATAGATGTACTTGAGCATGTAATTTGCTGCTTTTGGGTCCCACATCATCTCTAGACTGTAGACTACGTTCCCGACGATTATCATATGTACCAATTCAACCCAACTGATGCTAGTATCTATCTGAATATATCCCCGAGCTCTTTGCTCTTCTTCTCTTTAATTTCTTCTGAATCTTGTGCGATTTTTATACGGGGTCTACTACATACAACACAGGGTAGTCCTTGTCAACGACGTTATCGTATAAATGTTTAGATTTTTAACTATTTTGACATTTTTGGAAAATTTGATACTCTAACATCGTTGCGCTTTGTTCTGTCGAAAATTTCCGATCAGCGGCGAAATTTTAGTCGCAACCCTGTAGCTAAACGAAAATATTGATACAATAACGTCGTTGACAAGGACTAAGCCTATGGGTGCAATATTCCCGCCACGATGTAAAGCAATAATTCAATCCAAAACTACACACAGAATACACCCGGGTGATCCGCCTTACCATAGCAGCTGGAACTGGAGGTAGACCCAGCCACACTGGACCTGTCCACAGAGCAGGGGTAGCAGAAGAACTGGCCTGTCTGGTGCTGATAGAAGCCCTCAGCACACGGAATACAGCCATCCCTATTGCTTATGAAGTAGTGGCCAATACTACAGGACCCTGAAACGCAGTGGAATACTATGAATTACGAGCATGGTTATTAGTATACCCGATTGAATGATTTAAGAACTGATGCCATTACATGTGTAATGGAGTATGACAAAAAGTAACGGGTGAGAGTGAGGGCCGTGATATCTGTAGCGAGTCAGGTAATATCCGTGAAATTTGTGCTACTTCCGTAGACTCAGCTTATGACAACAATGTGTTTAAGTATTGATATCTTAGGGTTTAGAAGTTAATTTCTTTATTAAACAATGCGAGTGCTGAGCTGATCAAACAGTAGGATGTGTCTTTGAATCTTTGTAGTAACTTACTATGACAGTTGTTTTTACTATCAGATCCTTCCCACTCCGTGGTTTCTGAGGACAGGCAGCGAAGACAGCTGGACTGCGCATTCCCAGGTTGATACTGTCCAAAAGGGCAGTCATCGCACGTCAGTGTCGCACTGTTGTAGAACGTGCCAGGTGCGCACTTCACTGAAACGATGCAAGTTGGAATTTTATTCTCGTGTATATATATATATATATATCAAGCATATTTGGGAAGGGGTTTAATGGACAGTTTCAGACGTTAATACTAGTAACTCTCACCACAGTCTTCGCCAACCGCTGCCTGTCCCACGTCACACGCCAGGGTCATGGTGACCTTCAGAAGGTCAGTTAAAGGTGCAGCATTAGGAATATTTCCCTGAAAGATTCCAGAGACAGGTTGACAGCGTAATTCAGTGGACTTACGGTTATAAAAGATGCTTACATCTTTCAGCATTACAGCGGTAAAGTAAAGATTGGATGGAGTCAGTATTTGTATATATGCCTATTAACATGGGATATCCATATATTACTTGTGAAATTTATTTGACGTAATGGTGCGTTTCAGACAAGACAAGACGATAGTTCCTTCAATGGAGCGGCATTTATAATACCGGTATTAGTTAAGTATATCCTAGAAGGAAGGGGAATATGAACACAACTTACCGAGAAATCAAAAGCTCCGCCGAGGACCGCGATACGCATGACATCTTCCGGTGTGAGCACCAGAGTACCGTTTGTCACCGTGAACCTACAAAAGGGAGGTAATAATTTGTGATGACTCGCCGTAAATGTTGGAAGAGCAAGCATACGTTCTGAAAATATGACCAGCATCTGTATATACGGGCACTCGTGACAATAAATACTGGGTGTCGCTGGGACACAAGTACGCATGTGCAAGTAATACAGTAGACTATCAATACTCAATAGTCTCAGAGAATGAAAGTAAATAATTGTTTAATAAATTCTACTGATGAAATACAGCTAAGACATGGATATAAAGATACACGCAGATGGCCAGCTAACTGTTCCTACTGGGTTCTAGGTAGCAGGATGGTCGCTTTCGTCTCTAGCTGTGTCTGCCGCTTTCTCCTGCCAGAGCTGCCGCAGTGAACGCGGACAGTAGCATCAGAACACCGTGCTTCACGGCACAGTCCATTATTCCACTGGGTATCAAGTGCCTGCAGTGCGTCCTTCAAGTGTCGGACCATGCTAGCCTCCACCCCAGCACAGTAGATCGACGTCACATTGTAGGAGATCTGTATAAACACACGGCGCATTTTCCTGTCGATAATTTCTGAAAAGGATGTGAGGGAAAATATTGTATGAAACCGATATCTGTATAATGGAATCAATCATGTCTAAAAGTATATAAAGGTTCAATATTATAATTAAATATGGTTATAAATGGGTTCAATTCTGTATAAAATAATATCCAAATTCTTTATTCTGATCCAATCATTTTGAGTTGGTATGATATGCTATTTACTGCATAAAAATAGTTAGCTGCAGTTCTGTAGCTAAAGAATGCCTCGTTTACTATTTTGCTATCTATATGGGCACACTTTAAAATAGTCTTAACAGAAAATAATCAAATTACCTCCACATGGTGGGAACTTCATAATATTGAATTTTCTAGGAGGGTTGTAACTTCCTATCCTAGGACACGTGTACAGGCTAGGGACTGGATGCACCATCTTATATCGGCTGTTACACTCCAGACTGGTGGTGATTATAGGGGCGCTTATTTTGTTCTCTATGGCGCGACCATTCAGAGGATGTTCCGGTAGTTTGCAGTCCCAGTCTGCAATGAGAGTATCCCATATTTAATTGATCAAATGACATATCTATTACAAATCTTTGTGAAGCATACATTGTTCTCCTAGTCTAGCTAGACTGGAGTTTCCTTGAACAATTTGAGATAATAATGTCGGGGTGGTGTGTATGTAAGTCCTTAAATTAGGCAGGGTCGGATCCATACTTCCATTTTAGGGGCTCATAGTGTATTTTAGAGGGTCTACTGCATTTTTATGAGAAAGAATGCAGTAGTTATGCATTTCGGCATGCATGTCAAAAGTTTTGTAAATATCAAATGGCACAACCCAACCATAATCAATATATATTCTCCAATTCTAGGGGAGGGGGGTGGGAGGGAACGCAAGCCGGTAGGGTGAGCTCCCGCGTAAATTCGCCCATGAATACTGACATTGAATCTCTGAGTGATTAACAAATTAAACAAACTTAAAACAAAGAAATATATTTTTTTTAAATTAAAGTATGAAGATACAGATATAACAGACAGAAACATATACTTTATTTGAATCAAATTCAAACAAATTAAATACACATAAAAATTATCGCATGCCACGTATAAGAACACACAACAAAGACCGTTTTCAATACATTTTAAAAGTTTTCTATCGTAACTAACATAGCCACGAAAATAATCCAACTGACGTATTTCCCAAACTTGGTACTTCATGAGATCTAAATGGTAGATACTATGTGTTTCAACTTTTAATACTTGCAGTTGGGTATCCTTATTGCTATTATAGTAATGATGAACATGATACAATCATTCCCTAATTGTCATTGATCGTTCATGAATCTACGATCAAAACATGACATTGCTGCCCACACGTTTTCAACCTTTAATGAAGAAATTGCACCGATATTACTTACACTTTACGAAGATCTTAAAGGCGCACAATCCTTTGTTCCCTTCTTTGTTAGAGCCGACGTACAAGGCCAGGTAGCGACCCCACAGAAACGAATCGTCTGAATATTAATATAGTATGTATAGGCCTACATTATAATAAGTATGTATGTAGTATGTAGAATATACGATGATAAGTTGATATATCACTTTTATGTTATGTTCTAGATTCATATTCAATAAAGTTGTTAACTAAAATGTACGTTTCTTTGTCATATGTATTTATTTGGTACTGTATGATGTCATGAATGTGTTTCCTTTTATAGTTTAAACTAACAGGTATCATATGATAAGCTTTGCCTATAATACTGTAAGTGATTTCTCACAATTTTGTTCATAGTAATACACGTGTATTCGAATGATTGGAAATAGTCATGAGGAAAATGCGATACATAGTCTATACAAGTAGTTATTTTCAAAGAGGTTTCGTGACAAGTGGTCAAAAAATATAAAATATTATTTAAAATCGAAAGGTTTGACACTGAACGTCTCTGGCAAAGCATACAGTATGGCACGACGTTCGCAATACAATGACCCACGTGATTTGTAAGTTGAAAGGACGCTGATTTGTTCTCCATTAAACACCGGCTCATCCCAATCCACTCTAGTTATACGACCGGAACCCATCACTATGATGTCGCTTGGGCACTTGCTTGGCGAAACAGTCATTTTCTCTGCAAATGCATGTCCAATTATTGAAAAGAAACCTATAAAGACTCCTAACAAATTTCCATTATCCTTTGAAAATGGTATTAACAACCATTATATGTTAGGCATATTCAATGAAGTAAGAACATACAGTATAAAATAAGTGAAATTGGAATTTTAAAAAAACGGGCATGTCAGTTTTACTTTGATCATTAAGGAACATTATTATCCATTATACGAATGAGTCACTGATGAGATTTACTGAATGATGCTTTCTGTCGGGTTATCAGGTAGAACCTACTTTGATTAGTAATGGTACAGTTTGCACCAGAATATCCCCTCGGACAAGACTTTAGCGAGACTGTGGACGGATCCACGACGGAGACTCCCGGGGACCGGCGGTACTCGCTCCAAGCAATAACTTCCCCTGGGAACACCATGAGAGGCTGTTCCAACTTTTGCGGCACTTCGACTTCAAACTGGAGATCTCTGTTGTAGAGCGAGACTTGGCTCAACCACCCATTGAAACCCTCGTTCATAACTGGGCTTTCATCATTGGGATCGTATCTTGCACCCAAGACTAGCCAAACACTGAAATACAATGTTGTCAATTAACAATTCATTGCAGTTTGAAATTGAATTAAAGATTAAAAAAAAAAGAATACATATATTCACATAAGGTTACAATGATACCCTTAAAAACTATTGAAAATAACGTAACTTTTTCTAAAACTCCAATTCACTTAATTTAAATCTTGATCTGAACGATATTTAGTTATACAGGTAACTTTACTATTTCACTATATTTCTGCACAACGAATGTTATTCTAATCTGTAAATAAGGAGAGGACTGAGATAAGTGTTTTCGCTTCTGTCCAATCCTTTTGAACTTTTGTCAATAAAATACTGGTAACTTCTAATCTGCACATTAAACAAATGGACCATTTAATAAAGGAGCCAACAGTCTATATCGTATATCGTGAAACTACCAAGCAGTTAGACTAAAATTGAAACACTTGTCTAACATACTATTTGTCCAACACAGATCCCTTTGCATAGTTTTTAACGGGATGTGCGATGGTGTTGACGATGAAGACCAGATCGCCGGTGCGGCTGTTCCAAGTGACAATGATGTGGTGCCACTTGCCGTCGTTGTAGGGGAAGTCTGGGAAGTCTACCCTCCTCTCTCTCCCGTCCAGATAAATCGTTAACATCGAGTGGTCAATGCGTATAAGTTCCTTCTTGCCAGTCAGACTGTTTTGTCCACTGAAAATCATACGAAGTGTGAGAAGACCAGCTATTAGAACACCTATAAGGGTATTGTCAAATATCCAAAATAAATACAAAGGAAAAGATATGATTTTTTTGCGACTTAAGGATAACCTTGAATGCATTGTATAGGTGTGAAGTATGTATAAAATACCTACTCGACTGTGTATAAGGTAAAGAACGTTCCCTTTCCGCCTGAACTCCAGAATCTAACCCACAAGCTGATGCTCAACTTCATAGTGTTAACCCGGACTGGGTAAGGGAGATAAGCATGACTTGTTCTTTGCGGTAGCTCAAAAGCCATATCATAATTCCTGTCAAGGTCTGTAAAGAAATTGGAATGCCATTCCTATTAACAAACTCAATACAACTAATGTAGACTAGATAGTATTTGAGTTAATAGATTAACTATATATACTAATAATCATGTACATGTATAAGTAATGTGACAATTGACAATGTAACACAGTAATATAATCAGTAGATGTCCAGGTCGTCATAATTATTTTCATCATCACTGTTATCTTGAATCATCATCATGTTACATTAAATCATCATCATTACAATTATCATCATCACCACCACAGCAATCTTGAATCATCATCATCATCATCATCATCATGGATTCATAATAATTACCTTGAGTACAGTTTCGCCCACTCTTCCCAACAGAACAACGACAGAAGTATTCGTCGACGCCATCAATGCATGTGTCCGGACATTTGACATTAGCACAGTCATCAATGTTCGACTCGCAGTTACGACCAGAATAGCCTGGAACACACATTCTAGTGTTCTATTGTTGACAATCACTTGCAACTATGTGGCGCAATAAGATACGTCCACTAACACTATCCTGGGCTACTAATCTAAGGATGATCCTACTTCAATAAATGCAAATTGGGATATTCTACATTCAATTTCTAATATTAACGACCACTACTTTAGGTATTACACTAATTCCCCCCGCCCCCCCCCCCCCACCATAACATATTTTTAAGTGTCACCACCTTAAGAAGTTAGAAGATATAAAAATAATTGCATTCATGTTTTATGTATCTGCCAAAAAGAACCAAAAGGAGAAAACAATGATATTATGTAGATGAATGTTGACATATATAGGTCTACACATAGATTATAATCGATGGTCTACATGATCCTATGTGATACTGACCTGGTGGACATGAGCAATGGTAGCCGTCTAGCGATGTGACGTCACATTTGGCATTGTTCTGACAGGTTCCAGAGCCACAGTGATCAATACGGACCTCGCAGCCTCGTCCCGTGAAATCTAGACACAAAGAGCAATATTTAGTCGAGTTCACACCAAATTGGACGTAAACTACGAAAAAACATGGTATAGAATATTTCTTAGAAAGTACAAGCAGAATTATATCCTCTACAACATATCCAAAATCCGCAAAAAAATCCGTTATCTGGAAAGGTATGTTTCTATTCTAAATTATGTCATAATTGGAATCGGATAACAGTTATTTATTTCATACACTATAATTATGTATTTCTACTTGAGAGTTCATCAATAGTAGTAGTAGTAGTAGTAGTAGTAGTAGTAGTAGTAGTAGTAGTAGTAGTAGTACATGTATAAATCTAAACTAATTAATTTAAGATGTCAATACATTTATCTTGTTAAAACGCTAAGTGAACGACTGTTCCAAAATATGTAAGATGCGCAAGTTTCGTGTATGATTATCATGAGATTGTTAATGGAGATATGAGTGTTTTCCTCAAAACATCCTCGAAAAAGCGGCCATTTTCACTATCCTTAACCTTGGAAGTTAACTGTAGTCATACTGGCCTATGTTTCGAGGATGTCCTCTGAACGTCGTCATGGTGACTAACCAGGTCTACATGCACAGTTAGCCACGCCCCCTTCCTCTGAGCATGTCCCCTCCACGCACGGATTGGCGTTGTCACAGACACTGGGCGCCTTGGAGCAGTTCTGCCCGTATGTGTTTGCATTGCACCTGGTGAAAAAGGATCTTCGCCGTGATCATTGACATACACATGTACTATATTCACGTTGTGTTATACTGAATGCCTACTCATGGTCACGTGTGTGGTAGATACGTACAATATGGCCTCTATAGAAATATTAGGCACTACATACTGTAACTGTGAATGAAAGGACACGTTTTAAGATTTTATTTTAAAAGTCAATATTTTCAGCTTCTTTGTTGTTTTCCTTTTTTTGGGGGTGGAAGAGTGTTCAACAAAGTGGCAGCTATGTATTCGAAGGTACGACCTCCAAAAGACTTCCTTGCAAACTTCGGTATTACAATTAATTAGATTTTGTTTCTGCGATTGAAGATTTCTGTGGCATATATGGTGTGATAAGGTCACGTATGGGAAATCTCACGAAGAGACGTGTAGGTAATGCACACTGCTTTAAAGTAAATTCTGGATGTTACAGGTAACCAATGCAACTGCTTGAGAACTGAACTTAATAATATAGCATTCTTTAGATATCATCATAAAGTCTCAAACGTTTCCGTACGACAATGAATCTCATATTTGTTTCTCTGAATGGGGCAAAACTTATTTGCAAAGTGTTCAGGATAATACATGCAAATTATGAAGATACTGTATAACAGTGGATACGCTACTCCATTGAAACCCAGACCTGCATAAATAATCGGAGAACAGATCGAAGCAGTCGGCGCCTTCCCGACACGGAGATGTAGGAGTACACTGCTTCACCAGCTCCTCACAGCGATCCCCTGTCCAACCAGGTAAACACGCGCATGTGAAGTTGTTGATACCCTCCAAACACGTGCCGCCATGCAGACAAGGGTTACTGAGACATTCTCTGATGTCTTGCTGCAAGAAATGTATAAAGTGTGGATTTCACCAATGTTAAATACTAAAGAAAATAGTAACGGTTGTTCGTTATAGCAGTGTGTGTGTGTGTGTGTGTGTGTGTGTGTGTGTGTGTGTGTGTGTGTGTGTGTGTGTGTGTGTGTGTGTGTGTG
>JAUTBQ010151731.1:0-13906 GCA_032361185.1 Lepetodrilus ovalis | reverse complement strand
GACAAATAATTATTATAAAATATGAAATTTATTATAAATATCAAGTGTTGGGGACTTAGTATACCAGTAAATAACAAGTTTGGGGGGTACAAATCAAACTTAAATAGTCTCAGAAAGAAATTCGTTTGGCCATTATCTAGGCCAATCAACCGTGATAGTATGCCTTTAAATGTCCATATTTTCAGGTAAAATGTTGGATCATAAAACATTGATAACACACCGTGATTATATACTATAGTATATGACTTTTATACTGAAAGGAGGCCCTGGCAATTCAGCTTTAGCCAATATACCTCTTCTTCACCGGAAATATAGACTTGCTTAAATACTCGTGGAGAATATCTTGGCAGACATATTTGGGTAAGAATATGGTCTTTGACAATAGACGAGGGCATTTCGGATTATATCCAGCTGGAAAAAAAGGTTAACCAAACACTTGATTGTGTATGTATAGTAACAATGCTTTGCCATGTAATCGCGAGATGCACGATTCCTACATTTAGATCTCTATGCAGTGCAGTGACGGATACAGGAATTTAGAAAAAAATTATGTGCATGGATATGTTGTTGTGGGGACATTTAGAAAATTGTGAATGCGCTCTTTTACGTTTTATACCTGCATATGGGGGTGCACGAGGATCGATTGTATTTAACATATGATTAAAAATCCAATGAATTTTTTATTTTTTTTCTTACTATTGTTGAAAAGTAAAGTGACTAATGATATACATTTATTAGGGAGTGCGTTCATAGAGTTTTCCTCACTATTCATGTTTTTTGTTTGTTTTGGTTTTTTTTCGTTTTTGATATGATATTCAAGGTTGTATAGTGTGGACTATAATATTTAGACTATGTCTTGTGTAGATAAAATCACATGAAGAAATTAGCTGAGCCATTTATAACCATAAAATATCTGTAATGATGCCAAATTATATAAAGCATCGATCTTCCAATTATCTTTGTACCTAGATCAAACTTTAATTTAGAAATGTTCTTTCATAAAATTGTAAAATGTACTTGTGTGTTAATATGCATGTTTAAAATGAAACCAATAATTTTAATTAACATGATTAAGATAACCATCCTGAATCCTATCCCACGCGTTATCATTTTCGAAAAATGTTTTTGGCATGGCGTGAACGGAGCTCCGTAGACAGGTGCCCGCTAAGTGAATCCATCAGCCAATCAGATTGAGAGGTGGTGACCTCATGACCTCAAGTATTACTCATGCAAATGGCGACTTCTGGTAGGGCACTAGTCTATCAGTGTACGGCAACCCACTGAAGTTGAATATATGCTGGCTCCTGCCCAGTTCGGGGACCGTCCGGTGTAACCAATCTTCTCGGATTGTATATTTGTGTGTCTCATGTGATCAACATGGTTTCCTCTCGCGGGATTATATCGTTATTGTGCGTCCAATTGTGTGCTTTACTTGTGCTGGCTGAACATCATAAACATCACGAAAAAGAATGCAGTCGCGTTCAGCTAGAGTTTTCACATAAAAAAATAGGATCTCGTAGTCTAGTACCTGATTTCAAAGTTCATGGTAAGTAATTCCACATAATATACATTCTCTTTCATATGGTACCATTTTGAAACTCGTATTACACGTTCCGGCCATATTTGCAGCGCTTTTGTCGACGTTAGATACCGGCCCCTTTATTTTTATTTTCTATACGCAGTCAGACAATACATATTGCGCCAGCGGTAGTGTTAGGTTATTCCAAACAGCAATATATAGCCTAGAATGTTCTGAAGTGTGTGTATATATAGACATTATTTTTAGAGATTATTACCATGCATTAATAATAAATATTCATTCATCAGCTGTTCATGATGTAGTCTAATTTGATGACTGTCCTAGACATTGTTTTATATGATTTTGATGTGAATGTACCAGGTGGTAATCTAGGAATTATCAATACCGTTATAGTATATAAGATACTCAACTTGATAGACCTTATTAAGTATCTTCAAAATATAATAATATGTTCATAGATTTATAGATTTTAATAAATGTTGTTACAGCCATTAACTGTACTTTAACATATTTTTCATGTAATCTACATGCAATCTACAAGAGATTACAGAAAATCAGGCACATATATTACGATACTATTTTAGTACACAATTCATACTTAACAAAGTATTGTTCACAGATCTTGATATGAAAATTGAGCTTGAGCATGGAATTGTACTCAGAACATTTTGTAATATAAGTTTCAGACTACAAATGAATTTGGTTCTTATCATGTTCCTAGCACCTTCTGTTATATCTATGTAGAGGAGAAAAGGTTATTTGATGTCCAGAGACATGTCTACAGATGTGTTTTTTCCAGGCTTCCCCCCCCTTCAATTACAGATCCCCATAATATTATCCTGTATAACACTGGAGAGGATAGTGATAATCCTGAATAACTCACTGGAGCTTTAAACAATGTTAAACATTGTTACCAGTAGTCTATTATATACTGTCTTAACTCTCTCTATTCTGAATGCATCTGGAGATGCCCTAAAGAGCTGTGCCTGTGCTTAATCCAGCAGGGAGAGGGTTAATCATAAATAATTACATTTTCCAACAAATTAATACTTATGCTGTTTTAATGGATACTATTTTGTTTGTTAAATAGTTAGATCCTCTAGTAGGGTACATTATCAAATGTTATCAACCAATGTTTACCCAAGCATTCAAATGATCTGGCATAAATTATCTGGGTACACATTCACACTTACAGTAGCTAATTAGCAATCAAGGTGTTTATCCCATCCCTAACGAGGCATAGCAGCTATGGCCCGAGACATTAGTCACTGTTTGATACCCTCTTTATTTAATAAATGGGGGGCCACAGCCAGAGGCAAGAAAATCCATTAATCTGAGATATATCATAATCTATGTGGTGTAGAAGTGACATTATATCAGTTAATTTATTAGAAATGTAATGCACTGTCTGTTGAGTGGCAATATAGTATATACAGATATCATCCTTGGTGCCAGCCGGAGCTCACAGGTTTACTGCAACATTCAGCGCTATGGATGTTGCAGGTTTCCGTCTACCCTAAACTGACAAGCCGTGATATTAGTGAAATATTCTAGAAAGCTACTATAAACCCCAATACAACAAATAATCTATTTAATTACACATTTCGATGTTATATTGATGGTAATGTTCATTGTAGTGACTACGGTAGTCAATTGTTTGATAATGATCGTAATGATAGTGATAATTCGTAACAATTTCAGATATGTTAATTTGTTCTATTGTCTGTTATTATTGTAATTTAATAATTTTAACACAAACACACCATGGTAATTGAATTCTATCATATGGATGTAAAGTTTGTTTTCAGGTCAAATTTAGAATGTCTGTTTTTCAATAGACAACTGTTTTTTGTTTGTTTTATTAAACAACATAAATGTGAAAATATATAGCATTCTTGTCAAATTCTTGAATTTATGATATTTAGAAATACAAATTTCATCTTCAATACCATTTAGGCTGTCAAGCACCACTCATATTTATCATATTTTCCTGAATAAAAATTTAGATTCAACATGTTCAAACTAGATCTTCATCATGCAGTGTGGAATACCATACATAACATCCTCCCAAAAATGTGTTTTATCTTTTCAGATTCAGGTGTGTCAGTGTGTTTTAATGGCCAAGAGAGGCGGGACCATAAAACATGTTGCACAAAACAAACAGAGGCAAAATATGTAGAAGCGGCTAGCCGATTTTTAAAAGATAGTCTTCGTTCAAGCAACGCATATTTGAAGAAGTTAGTGATGGAAAGTCTGGCACAGTTTCAAGGTAAATTCAATATGTCTGTTTTCTTTACACATGCACCGAAACCGAAGATGGTTGATTAATTATTTTTAAGGACAATGCATTGAGCAGAGGTGGTCGGCACGGCGATAGACTAACACATGCCTGATGTACAGGGGCATGGTAACTTGCATTGCAGGCAACCTACTTTTTAACTACATAGCACCTTTGGTGCCTTTGAAAGTTGCCCTGACCAGCCCTGCAGACAAATACATGTACCTCAAAATGTTAGTTTGGAGTCCTGGTTGAGTTTGTTAACCCTCTTTGTACTGGGAGGCATCACAGATGCCTTATTGAACAAGGATTGATTCATTAGACAGGGAGAGGGTTAATAACTTATTATATTGTTTTAGTTTGAATCAGGTGCAGAAAATGATTTGTGAGCAGAGTTTACAAGAAGAAAAACAGATTTTATATGGACAAGAGTTACTAAATACTGTGACCTATTAACCATTGAAACAGCAAAATAAATACTGTATATATATATATATATGGAGAAAAACAAGACCCGCAAATAAGTCAACAGTATTTCTTTACATATTGAAAGCAATTTTTGGTTTTCTATGTGTTGAAAATATGTAAGATTATACAGGTAAGTCTATTTATCAATACTGTAGTTACCCAAACATGTGAGATTCTGCCCCCAAAGAATTTACCCACTTATGCATCAAACGTTTCTTTCGAAAGTTATGCGTTCTCCAACAGGATGAATCTTTTAGCATTATACGTGCATAGTGGCATTTCCAAGTGCACAGCTGTTAGCAAAGCCCAGCTAGAATATCAAGGCAAAATAAGAGATGTCCAAATATTGAAGACTGGAAGATTTGCTTTGGCAAACAAGTCGTGTTTGTACGGAGGATGCTTCATTGGCTAAAGACCATTGACAACCTTGTTGAAAGTTGCATCCGCGCTTCTGGAAAATTATGCTTTTGCCCATCTTCTGTTTGGCTGTTACCAATCATGTTTCTCTGAATACTAGTCTGTTGATTCAGCAGATTTTGGATGTTATGATTTGTGTACAGAAATTATTTGAAGGGGCTATCCATTGCCATGGAAATGAACCTGGATTGACGTAGTTGAGGGGCTATAAACGTTCACCTTGATTGTGTCTATTTGCATAATCGTCGCCTCCGATGTTGCACAAATATGCTTTTGTCGGGGATGTCTAGAGTGACGATTTCCTGGATGGACATTCTATGGCTTTGTAAACTGGCATTGATTCAATTACGGAAGTGTAAAACTAAAGAATCTTTTTTTTTTTACATAGCGCCTTGGACGTGAATTCATGAAATTGATGATGATATTTATTAAAACGTTACCTATATACATATAGGATAACATGGTAAAATGTGAATGACTAAAATTGTATGATTTACAGAGATATTATTATTATATGTATTGTTCAACATCAACATTGATCAAAGTAAAGTAATTTTATTACATCATACATGACAATATACTGATTTTGGATATTCAACATGACATAATAATATGAGTGACAGGCGGGTTATTTTCCAGTCGTCGTCTATGGGTGAAATATTCCCACCGCGATGTAAAGCAATAATTCAATCAAATCCAATAGTAACCATTAAAACATGATAACCATCAAGAATAAAACAAGTCCATTTAATATTTATATAAAATGACAATATATTGATTTTTGGCTAATATGCAATATGGCAATATTCACAGATGTGTTGTATTCCAATAGGAGCATTATCACATTATGATTAGTAGGAGGGTTATTGTCCCAGGATGAATTTGCAATGGTTTAACGACGGGGAAATTGATACCGAGTTGCCACAATCACACCACAATCACACAAGTGGCAGGATATAACAGCTCGGCAGATTCCTACCATTTGCAGTTACAACGTTTTAGTGTCACACACCGATTTCAATTAGGTTTCATGTCGTCAATAGCTAAATGTACATGCTTTTATATTGAATATATTCCACTTTTCTACCTGGTAGGAGCATTGACAGATATATACATAAATGTGTACATGTTTTATGTTTTATGTTTTATGTTCGTGTATGTTGTGCGTGTATGTTGTGTGTGTATGTTGTGTGTGTATGTATGCATCTACAGTGCAATAGGTGCTTATGTATGCTACATGCCTTATCTTTCTCTTAAAATGAATACTTGTTTTGTTTTGTTTGTTTGCGAGTTGTGTATACATGCATGCTACTATAGTGCAATGGATGCTCATAGAAATGTGTGTGTTTGTATGTGCATGTGTGTGTGTGTGTGTGTGTGTGCATGTGTATATCTATCATTCAGAAATAGGTGTTTTAGTCTCAGACTATAATACATTCTAGGTTTGAATCCCATAATCCATGATTATGGTATCAAGGATCGAAATTAACTTTAAAACTTATTAGTCTGAATAGTGATGAAAATAACAAAAGACATGAATTTCTACTAATCCTTAGGATACCTTTAGCATTGGGAGAAATGGCCCGGACTAGTGTTAATTTTGTTAACTGGTATGTCAGAAAAAATATGTTTCATGTACTTGTAAACTGTGACTTAAACCGCAAATTCAATCAATCACTCAAATATATAATGTTTATATTTTCGAAACCTATTATTAGTATTAAGCAATTAGTTTGTGATTCCTATTCTACATGGCTCTGGCATCATTCAAACATAACGTGTTAAAATTAATACGAGAGCTTCGCTTTCTTACTGTTGTTTGTTCTCAAGTAATTGTTGATTGACATACGTAACCTGTTCTTCGTTAGTGACCTCCGTGACTCGTAGCCGACTGTATGTAAAGTAAACAAGGTTTCAGGTGCACCCCATCGGTCCTGCTAAAACAGTTCTTTCTGTAAACCACGGTAAACAAAGATACAACAAAGTTCCGAAGGCTCCCCATTAACGCGATGCTATATAAATGTTAGCATATTGTTGGCAAACATACAGGGTCATATTATTTAAGCATCTTATTTTAATTTTTTAGAACCCTTCAGTTATTCACACCTTTTCACGAGTAATGGCACATCATTGTATTAACATGTTCACCTTGACTGGTGATGTGAAACTTTCCTTAAGCCTTTTCTCATCTTGTCTTCCCCCAATCTCATCCTCCTCAAACCCAATCCTCTTCTCCTCTCCAATAATTTTTTCCTCTACCACTAATCCTCTTCTCCCCCCAATCCTCTTCTCTTCCCAATCCTTTTCTCCTCTACCCCTACTCCTTTTCCCACCAACATTCTCTTCATCCCCCAATCACCCCCTACTCCATCTTTTCATCTTTTCCACCCAATCCTCATCTCCTCCTCACACCCCCACCCACACAACCCCCGGGGACCCACACAACCCCAAAGCACACCCATAACCCATGACAAATTCAGATAGAAAAGTAAATGGAAAGTTTGTAGACTTCATGTAAACAGCCACAACTACCCGCTGAGAAATCAACATTTCATAACTTTGTACAGAATCAAAAAGAGGCTGGGCATGTTAACCCTCTCCCTGCTGGATTAGGCACGGACAAAGCCCTTACGGCACCTCTGGTTGGCTCCAGCAAGAGGGTTAAACAGAATTGCTCTTACCCAATCCCAAGATATTTTTGGTCAACAAGCATGTTTAGTCTCGAAATTCAATCAAAAAGAACATTAAAATATAGTCAAACAGGACTGTTTCTATATTTAGAATTGAACTTTCGCAATGGATGTATGCCGAAGTGACACAAGGCATATTTGACAGGTTATGTTTGCGCCGACTTCTTTGATGTGCAGCAACATCGGCCAATTACGTTCCATTTGCCGCGACCCCTCGAGTAATAGCTGCGTAGATGCTCCTCGCAGGTGTGTATGCGGTATCTGGACAAGTATATCTGTGCTCCTCGCTGAAGGCTTGTTTAGCCCTGGGCCAGGATGTGTGTATAAATATGTGTACATGCGGAACATCTGTTCGATTCTCTGCATGGCTTGACGGAACTAGAGAACAAATCTTGTAGTTATCGGAGTGAAAGCACTTGACATTCGCCCAGGTGAATACGATTTGAGGCGAGGAGAATTTATATGAAATCATACATGCAGGCTTGACCTCGGGTTTCTCGGACACTTGACCACGAGGACTAATACTAGGAGAGAGGACACCAGTGGTCAAATATAAAAGTGGGGTCCTGGGGTCAATTGAACATACTGCAATGTTAAAGGTATCTGTGGGACTCCCTGAAAAAGTACAGATTTGACCACCATTAACATTGGGCTTGTGGAGAAGGACCATCCCCCATCATCCCTCTCCCACATTCACACCTTATAATTATCTTTTCTAGCACTACACTGGTGGAAAGTGAACACCCACATGGAGTTTTACTCACTGTTTTGTCCAAACTGACACTGAACGTAATACTCTAGGATCATCATGATATAAAAATAAACTAAAATAAACTAAATTAAAAAATATATATAAAAAAAGATTCTTCATCGTTTTCAATCGTCGCTTACAGGTGAAAGATTCATGCTGTTACGTAAAACAATAACTAGCTCACTCATTATTTTCACAGTTTAACACCTTGTGCTTACGTATCTCTGAGAGCTTTCGCTCATTTATCATGTTTGGTTCAAGCCTTTGTATTTAGTAATTTAATCATAATGTAACAATTATTTTATAACGTGAGTGGTAATAAAAATAACCAACAGCTGTCTCTGTGCAAGGTGTTTCTTGGACAGAACAACTTTTCAATAGATCCGATGAATTTCTAAGCTACATGGAGAAATTATTCAGCACCTGTTTTCCCGATGTTCAATATCATGCATAGAAACAAATTTAATATATGTTTGCCTTCGTGTCGAGTTCCAAAGAACTACATCATGTAAATGAGGAATACCAGCTGCATATAGAAAACCTAGCAATATCCGGTAATACAACATTATGGCTATTTTTGTAAATAACATTAAAAAAATTAATCGCACAGATCAGATCAAAATGTCAGCATTAAAAACGTTTCAATAGAAAACGGACATATATCAACACAATTTCTTTCCCTGTAGCATGCCGGTCTGGATAGTCTCACTTTATGTTAGAACGGAGTTCTCGAGTTGAAAATGTTTCTCGCTGTGCAACTTCCAAGGGGAAAGGAATTTGTACCAAGGAGTAGTTTGAACTTGGAATCCGTCCAGAAATTTACACACATGAATTGCTCGGCAGACAAATCTAACATTTTAACAGGCGTGGGTTTCATCTACTTCTGAAAGTATTTAACAGTAAATTTTTAGTAAAAAGTTAAGTGGGGGAAAAAAAGGAAAACTGGGTGTGATCATTATCACAGTGTCTGAAGCTTCATTTAACAGTGTACCACAATCTTGGGCACATGATTCTGAATGAATGATGGAAGCAGCACATGCATGATAGATGGATGGATGGTAGCAGCATGATATAGATGTAACAGCACATGAATGAGAGGTGGAAATGGCACATTGATGAGAAAACAGCACATGAATGAGATATGGAAATGGCACATGGATGAGAAAACAGCACATGAATGAGAAATGGTAGCAGCATGATATAGATGTAACAGCACATGAATGAGAAATGGAAACAGCACATGGAGATTATTTTTTCTTTAACCTCTCCTGAATGGATTAATCTTCATTTGAGCATCTGTGGTCTTTAACTGAAGAGAGATAAACATTTTGACTTTCGCAGGCGTTATATAGGATTTATAACCAATGTTGTTTTCAAATAAAATTTTCCTTTCCACCAATTTTGAAATATATAACTATGATTTATTGAACATTTACCGTGTTTAATGAATATGAATATTATTCTGACAAATGGGTGAAGCAGGAAATGTTAAACTTCAAATCACTCGCTCATGAATGGTTATGATTGCATTATGATTATACAAATACATTTTTTTGACATTTACAAACTCTGCGCTATATGACATGCCTTATGTTAATATAAATTATTAAAAGTGCTGAAAAATTGCATCTTTGGACAGATGGTCTGTTATGAATTAACCTCTTAAATTTTCAAACCAGTTCATTTAATTGCCATGCTAACATAGACCCTAAGGTCGTGTTGACAAATGAGCATCATTAATCTCTTTTTGGACACTTCAAGAACACTCGATATTTTCGGTCTCTTTTATTTTTTATTTTTTTATTAACGCCATCGCCTCTTTGACATCCCGGACATGACATTGTTAGCAGTTTTCTATGGAGGGGGCTGGTTTTAGGACTTTGTGAATTACTTCCATGTCGAGATAATGCCCAACACTGGTGTGTAGACAGACACCAGTCACTTCTTTGGAATTATATCCCAAGCGTTTGATGAAATATCGTCGAAAATTACCTCCTACTAAGCCATTTTCTTCCTCTCAGACCCATCTATCGGTATTTACGAGCAATAAAACGTACTGTCCATCTCTGCTCTGGTGTTGTAAGTGCAAATTTTAAGGTGTTGCCATGATCCGTATGAGACTTCAGAGGTAATAAAAGTTGAAAGGTGAGATCTGAATGTATTGTCTGTATCGGTGTATTCAAAGCTCTTGGGTTGTTGTGAATGGGGAAATTTGGTTTCATTATTTCACTATGGACTGCTATAGATTATGTTACCGTATTTTCCCTTGTATGATACATACATTTTTTACACAAAAAAAATGATATTCCACGTGGGGGTGCATTCTATTCAACATGTTCAAGGGGACAACTTTGTATTTTGTTTTTGTTATTGTGCATATGGGTAAAATATTTCATGCTGCAATGTATTTAACAAGAACTCACTCACTCACTCACTCATTGAAGTGTGGCAAATCAGTGCAATCAAATTTGTGGTTTACTTCCTTAACCCTCTCCCTGCTGGATTAGGCACAGACACTGCTCTTTGAAAGGTAATACCATAGAAAATAAATATAGGCTGTACAGTGCCCCCTCGATATAAGGCTGTTCGATACAGAGCAGGAAATTAATTCAATTAAATTTTTATTAATCTTGAAATAATTATCTGTTAGTTACATTAGTTTTAGTAGGATTCAAGGTATTTATTAATAATAATAATAATAATAATAATAATACATGTGATAAAGTCGTTGCCTATGGGTGAGATATTCCCGCTGCGACATAAAGCAATAATTCAATCACTCAATAATAATAATAATATTAATAATACGTATATATCTATATGGCGCATTAAATCCACACCATATTTCAATGCTATTTAGAATTTATTATACCTGGTTTTAAAAGTAATGCCAATATGAATATTATATTATGTACAATAGATTGAGATATGTTATTTAATGTTTGACCTTATTAAGTTCGGTAGTGGGGTCACTTTAAGTTAATGGCCATGCAACATGTCCAGTCAGATGTCCAGAACTCCTACTGGCCAGAGCGAATGACCACCATGTGGGCGGTATTCGTGTTGACCACAGCTTCGACCACCGCTTAGACCACCAGTTAGTCGGTATCGATTTCTACCAGGCGTTCCTACCAGGTTTTCATTTCGCTTGGTTACCTGATCTTTGTTGCTGTAGTAGTGGCTTTGAAATATACACTTGAAATGTACACTCGAAGCATACACTTGAAATGTACACTTGAAAACTCGGAAACTGAGGCTTGAAATCTACACTGCACTGTCAACATTCCTGTGGTGATGAGTTCAGTAGCAGGGTTCATGCAACAGTACAGTTTTAAGCGGCAGACTTCTCTGTGCAGTTCTCTCACGTTCTTATTTCCAAAACCATTTGAAATTCGAATAATGGATAATCAGAGCGGTTTTCATATATTATTATTTGGATTTCCAAATTTGTCCAACATCTGTGAGAACTATTGTTTCAAATTCATCACCATTCAATCATCAATGCTCATTATGAAGGCATCTTGAGTTGTCTGTAGGTTGAAAATGGTTAATACCATCTACATGATATCAGGGTTAGAAATTCCCACTAGCCCTGCCGCCCGTGGCGATCTTCTTTTGTTCTGGGCGAGTATCTTTTCAGGGATTTCGCTCTTCTTATTTGACTTACTAGCCCTGCTGGATTGTTAAAGTTGTAGATTTTTGCTCTTAACTTCTAACCCTGAGATATTGTGCATGCATGGGACATGTCTATCTATTTCCATCCGTTACAGGTTGAATTGACAGTATTATAATGACACCCTTTCGGGTTTGTGTGGGTATGAACGTACAAGTGTCGCTTGTAATTCTTTTGAACGGGTTCACATACCACGAGACTCGACTTACCGATAGTTTATTTTCAAGTACTGCATCGGAGATGACTGTACACGGTTATCTTTCTGGTTGTTACACACACAAATTAGTGTTGAGTTTCCTCTTGGGGTGGGGGTGGAGGGGGTAGGGGTGGAGGGATTGGGTGGGAGTGGGGATTTGGGGACTAGTGGGTGTAGAAATTATAGCATACCTTACTTGTAGTTGTACAATTGTGAGACATTGCATCAAATTCAACAATTCACCAGCAATTTTTGGTGAAAGATTTCCCCATTTACTTCAGCAACTCATTCTACTGTTGATGTTCATTAACCCTTTCTCTGATGTTACAAATTCACTCTTTCACCCCCACCAGCCCACCACCCCCACATTCACTTGAGCAACTCATTCTACGGTTGTTGTTAATCCACCCATTCTCTGCTTCAACAAATTCACTATTTCACTCCCATTCACTTCAACATCTGCTGTAGAGTTGGTACTAATTAATGAACGTTGTCACTCCTAGATTCATCATCATGGTCATGAGCGCTGCTGCATAGAACAACTTTAGTTGCCGCTAGGTGGGGTAGGGTTAATGGCAAAGTTTTCATCAGGGTTATTCTTGGGTGTCTCTCAAGGTTTGTAGGTCAAATACCTATGTCTGGTCTATGACCTACACTGTTGGTATGGCGGGGCAGTGTTGGTTGACAATACTAAACACTTTCTATGTGTATTGCCACAATAAAACGGCTTTGTATTATTATGGCCATTTTTCGTAAAATCTTTGATGATTTCATCCTTTGACCCGTAAATGTCTGGATTACAGTGTAAATGTAGACTATCAATAGTCTCAGATGGTGAAAGTAAATAGTTTAGATATAAATTATATTAATTGGTATTTATATGAAAAAGACCAGTGAAATGCTTTACAGTATTTTGGGTAGGAGTAGTTCATTGCCCAAGGGTGAAATATTACCGCTGCGACATAAAGCACAAATTCATTCATTTGGTTGAGAACAAGGTGTGACGTAGACTAATGTGAGCTTTGAAAAGTTATAATTTTTGTTTTATTATTCTTGAATTTTCACTAAAATATTTGACGATATCTCCAGATTTTGTCCATGACCCGTCAACATGTGAGGATTACGATGTGAACGTTCAACAAGAATGCAAGGGTCGCACTTATAGACTTTACTACCAGTCCACCTTGCGTTCATTGTCAAGTGGGAGAGTCAGTTTGTCTAAGTACTTTATAGCCATCTGACCGTGCGCCCCCCCCCCCCCTCTCCACCCCCACCCCCACTCTGTACACAACACTGTTTATTTATCACACATATTATTCAACGCAAATCCTTTAGTTTGAGGTCTGTGAATAACAGTCCAGGTAATGTATGTTTGCTTATTGGACTTAATTTCGCCTCTCCCTGCTGGATTTGGCACAGACACTGCTTTTTAGGGCATCTCCGGTTGCCTCCAGCATGGAGAGGGTTAATGAATGCGGA
This sequence comes from Lepetodrilus ovalis, assembly GCA_032361185.1. Taxonomy (NCBI): domain Eukaryota; kingdom Metazoa; phylum Mollusca; class Gastropoda; order Lepetellida; family Lepetodrilidae; genus Lepetodrilus; species Lepetodrilus ovalis. The sequence goes on along the minus strand of JAUTBQ010151731.1, from coordinate 414 downwards.
GAGCCTGGAGGGTGTGGTGGATGGGGTGGCGGATAGGGTGGCGTAATTTATCAGTGTTGTTGATGGCGTTGTAGTAATTTCTCATTAACACTGCGGACCTTTGGTCTCACACCGACTTTGAGTGAACTGTAATTGCTGGCTGGTTGAAGAGGTACGAAGATTCCAACACAGCGATTGGTTTCCGACAAAGGGTTGGATGATTGACGACATGGACTGGCTTTAGGTAATGTCCTGTCCACTCTCCCGCCACTCCTGTGTATTGTTCAGTGACCCATGGTCGTCAGAATTAAGCTGCCGGTCAGGTGTGATAATGTCACACTTATACAATGCATGTCCGGACATGTACAGGTGGGGGTGGGGGGGGGGGGGAGAGGGCCCGGGGGACGGGGAGTGGGGGCACCTGTGAGGTGCAAG
>JAUTBQ010151720.1:0-13906 GCA_032361185.1 Lepetodrilus ovalis | reverse complement strand
TGTCCTTCTTTATATTAACGCAAGGGGACATAACTCTCAAATGGGTACGACGAAAGAACTACGATTGCTTCATATATAATGAATGCATAAAAGACAATATAATTATTAGTCAACTGGTCAAGACTAATAATTATTATAAAATATGAAATTTATTATAAATATCAAGTGTCGGGGACTTAGTATACCAGTAAATAACAACTTTTGTGTGTACAAATCAAACTTAAATAGTCTCAGACAGAAATTTGTTTGGCCACTATCTAGGCCAATCAACTGTGATAGTATGCCTTTAATAAAGTAGTTAAAATAAAGTAACAATTTTACAAATGTTTGCTTTTTAGCAGTATTGCTTGAAAAGTGATGGTTGCCACCACATACCACCCAACCTACCCCACACCCCAACTATTGTTTTCAACCTGCTTTTACTTCAATTTCACAAAATACAAACAATATTTGCAACACCTTGCCATAAATTCAACTATGCATCACTATTTGTCAGCACTTTCATTAAACTTTTGCTCCAAATTTCCATATTCTCACAATATCACGCAGTTTTCTTCAAAGATAAAATTCCAACTTAGCAAGGTTAAGGATGCTGGCTCTCAAGGTCACAAGGTCAAGGTATGTAGCCATGTCACGGTCACAAGGTCAGTGACAATACCAGTTCTGAGACAAAAAGGTATGTCGGAAATTACCAAGAACAATAATACTCAACAAAACTAACAAAGGGTCAGTAGCTATTTTGGGAGATATTAATTTAGCGTTATATTACACAAATAATTTCAAAATATTTACAGCCTACAAGAACTTGTAGACACATTGGAAAAATATGACACCATGGTCCAGTTTCACTAAGCTCTTGTAGCGCTACAACAGTTGTAAGTCTAATTGTAGAGTCTTCTACAATTGGAATTGAGTTGCACGAAACTCTTGTATGTTATTGGAATATAACAGTGCTACAACTACTGCAATGGCAGTTGCAAGCCCCTACAATTATTATAGTCTACAAGAGCTTCGTGCAACTGGACCCAGATTGCAAAAGGTCAGTTACAAAATTTGGTCGGCAGTGCATTAGCTATTGGCAAAGAGAGCGCAATGGTCTCTTAGTGGATAAGAGAGCTTTGTGAAAGGATACCCTGATCTTAATAAAAATGGAAGTGTCTGGTATACCGGAGTGTATATAGTAGTGATTGGAACGCAGAATAAATCTTACAGCATATTTTCACCAATGAACATTTCAATCTCTAAACAACGTAATCGACAAAAAGACTTTTGATCAGCCAACATCCTTACTTTAGCACATGCACAAATAAACACCCACGGTTCTTCATGTTCTGTGAGACAAAATAGCATGTAGCATATGACGACAGTTTTAATAATAACAGTAGCAACAAGAGAAACATAACAAGTTTGAAGATCATGTGTAATATATACATGGATTTGCCATTATTTACAGTAAAATGTACATATTGACAAGTTTCAACAAAGATTCAACATCAATAGCTAATACCATGTATTGAAGATAACTAACAGTCTATCACAGAGTTCATGTCGCGCAACTGGGTCGGTTGCGTTGACATACATTAGTCGGAATGCCTTGGATAACCACAGTAACTACCTTTGGTAAATCTGTTCAATAAATATCTAATTTTAAGATTCAACAATTAACATTGGTGGTTGACTTCACTCGCTGATTGTCAAACTAATCTTCCGATTTAAATTATTTCTTGCTATGTAAATTAAATTAATATTTACTATGGAAACACTTTGGGGTGTGCATGTATATATGTGTGTATATATATATATATTTATATATCCTATGTTGAATATACACTATGGGCAAAACATATATATATATATATATATGTCAGGCAATATTTTATGTACACCTCGTACTCCGTAATTACATTCATTCAATCTTTCTTTCTTTTGAATTCATCCTTTCTTCTAATCTAAAATATCAATATTTTTTTGTTCTTCACCAACACATTGAAGGTTAACAGGATGATGACAGACACGTACAATGACATGAGTGCTTTCTTAAGCTTTGTTTTAGTGCAAAAAATAGAAATGAGAACAATACTATTATGTATAAAAGATCAAAACAGGGATGGGAAATTAGCTCTATAACTTACTAGCCCAAATAGTGATACAAAAAACAAATGTTTACGGAAAAATATTAATTTTTCCTAGTCCTTAAGATACCTTTAGCATTGGCAGCAAAGGCCTGGGCTATCGGCCTAGTGTTAATTTCCATCCCTGCTAAACTGGCTATATAATGAAGGTAAATAAAATAACATCCTAACATAATTATATATACAAAGCAGCTATGTGTCCATCTTCACAAGCTAAACTTGAAATCACTACAAGAAAATTTACATTTAAAAAATACTGCCATCTTCAATCCAAATATTTTGCATCTATATCATAAATGCAAACTGGTGCAATCTCTTTCTTCGACTTCGAAGTAATATTAAAACTGCCCAAGTGAGAGTTATAATTTTATGTCACAGTGGGAATATTTCACCCACATGTGATGAAAATTGCCCAAGATTCTTCCAAATAATGTTTTAAAAAAAATAAATAATTGTAATATAATTTATGTATCACTATCACGGTTGACCCTCATTCTGCTGGAACTAAGTAGATAATAGCTTTTTTTACTAATTAAGCATGGAAGGGGTTAACAGCACTTTTCTAATTATAGCACTAACGAGACTCACATTCAAATTTTCTTTTGTTTGAAAAATCGTAAGTGTGATATTTTTTTTACTTCCAAATTTCATCAGCTCAAACAAAGTATTCCAAATAAATTACAAATTACATTCATGCAACGGAATTTGTACAAGAAAGGTTCCACATTATATGAACTAACAACTGACTTTTCAACTCGGGAGGAAAATAATTATTAAAATAATTAATAATTTCAAACTGGAAATCAACAGAATGAATCATGAATGAATGAAGTTTCCGTAAAATCCTTCAAAAAAAACCAACACAACATTTTTCATTTCATAGTAAATGAAGCATCTGTAAAATCTAAGTATTTCTTCACATTCTGTCCTGGTTTCCCCCTTGATGTCCCTCCAGGTAAGAACCCGAGGGATGGCTTGAATGCCCCGTGCTCTGGGGATAAGACACCGGGGGAAACATCTGACCTCCTGAGGTCGGGGGGTTGGAGTTCGGGTGCTGTCCGGTCCCGGAGATGGATGATGTTCCGCCGCTGGGAGATCCTGCTGTTGCTGCCGCTGCAGTTGCCACGGCTGCGCAGTGCGCCTCCAGAGAGTTGGGGGTCAAGGGGGGACCATCCTCGAAGCCCTTGGTGGCTGCTGCTGATTGGGCCATCATCTTCTGTCGGACTTCGCGGATCTTCAGCTGCAGACAGGTTTTGTTCGGGAAAATCTCGACGTGTTTCGACTGGAAGGCAGCCGTTGCCTGGGCTAAAAATAAATTAAATAAAAAATGTTCGAGATGGTACTTCCGTCAGTTATTCAAAAACAAACGGGGAGTGAAGATAGTATCTGTATCTGTTATGAATGTTAGATTGAAGACCAATTCCAATTTCCTTTAATTCCAAACTGTAGTAAAAATTATTAAGAGTTATCTGCCCTTACATCAGAATATTATCTTTAACCCTCTCTGCAGCAGGCAACCGGAGATGCCCTAAAGAGCTGTGTTTGTGCATAATCCAGCAGGGAGAGAGTTTTAAATAACATTACTCCTCACGATTTTGAAATCAAAGTAAGTGAATGAAGGAAAACATGCACACGATAAATGTGGAGGTGGAAACAAACGAAACAAACATCAAAACTCTTCTGGCTTTTTTAAAACGAGTATTTTACCTGCATATAGTGCAGTGGCGTAATGAAGCATAATTTTTAAAGGCCAACTCATAGACAGTACACCAAAAGCGTAATGGTAAACAGGTCTAACTACATCAACTGAAATGAGTCTCTGACGATGGTAAACACCAACTGATACTAAATATCACAGCTAACCGAGCGTCCATAGCGAGATAGTCATTTCCTGTGGTGATGACAGGGAGTTAGTTAACTAGTTAGTTAGTTAATTAGTTAGTTACCTGTAGGGAACAGCCCCTGTTCATCAAAGAGCTGCATGACCAGCTGACGTCTCTGGTCCAGGAGGCGGCGAGTGGAGAACGCGCCGGGAGAGCTCGGAGTCTTCGGGGTGCGGGGAGAGTTCAGTTCGCTGTCGTACTCCGCGAGTGGGTCTGTTCACGAAAACACAACGACCATCGGGTGAGTGAGTGAGGTATTGTTTTACATCACAACGGGAATCTTTCACCCATTCGCGACGAGGAGCATGAAGTATAGCTATCAACAACTGCGTACTAACAGATTACATTATGTCAGGTGCATAGCTCATAGTCATACACACAAATGCGTCCTTGATTTTCAGCCATTCCAAAAATTATGACAACTCATAAATTTATTATGATTGTAAATTAAATGATTGTTTTTATTTACTTCCTAGATGACAGGAAATCACATTTTAATTTTATATCCGAAAAGAGTCTACTTATGCTCTAATCTATTTCTTAGACACAAGAAAGTTCATTTCAAAAGGTACTGGTATAAGGAATAAAATAATATTATTATCAGTTACAAAGTCATGAAATCTTTTCATTTTTCTTATTTAGATAATTCCCATCTTTCAAACAATAATTAATAAACTACAAAGAGACATGCAACTTACTCATTTTGTTGACGAAATCGACATCCTTTAGTGCGTCCAAACTAAAGTTGCTCCCAAAGAATTTGGTGTCCTCAAATCGTCCACTTCGTGGTGTTTTTGGCGTGGTAGTCTCCGACTCGCTGGAAAATTTGCCACTGTCCGTATCCCCAATGTCACCTTTAACTGTGAAAAAAATGTTACGATAAATAAACCAGTCAGTAACGTCTTCATGTACTCCATGCAACTCATTTTGGTGCAAATTAATCATCAATAAAGTACAGTAAAATTGGGGTCCACAACATATATAAAGTTGGGGTCCACAACACACTGCCTTATAGGATAGTACAAAAATAAAAATGGGATCCACGTCTGACCCCCGCCTTATATCCGAATCCGCTGTGTATCATACTGTGTTATATCGAGGGGGCACTGTACCAATATCTTGCTGGAGGATTGATTGAGTTAGATTTGAATATTGTTTGAACATTCTATTTGCAGAAGTAACAATGATATATGATATACCACATTGCTCCTGTCATGTAAACAATGTAATCAAAACGAAATATTTCTGGCCCCCGTTTTACGACGGTGTCCTAACTTTATGACTCAGTTTCAGTTTGATGTCGATTTATGAAGGAATAAGTCTTTTGACATCATCGTGAAACGTTTGTTGCCAGGTGATGACTGTTTAGGAGCTCCTAAATAGTTAGGACACCTTCATGAAACGGGGGCCAGGACTCTAAAAGTAGTAACATGCCAAGTTTTTGTAAAAAAGATATATTAATTTTCAGATTAAGGCAGGAAAAGTTTGAATAGATGGCTATATCTGGTAGTTAATGTCTGAGGGTACTGCGAGGACTATTCAAGTAAGTATTGGCAGGCTTTACTGTAGTATCAACGGCACACACAATGTAGTGCCATCTCACCTAGACTGGAGACTTTCCTCTTCTTGCGGTAGACGCTGATGATAGCCCGTGGGCTCTGGGGAATAGGCGTCTTCGTCTCCGAGTCTTCCGGGACGAACTGAGGAAGTGACTCAAACTTCCTCTCGAAGTTAACCGTCTCAAGCACCCTGCAGCAGAGGCGAAGTCGCAGATAGAACATTTGTTGTTTGTAAATAAATTTTTAATCATGAATAAAAAAATAAAATAAAACTTTTTTTTGGAAAGAAATAAATCTGTCCATTTAGCAGTGTGACAGTTTAGCAGTAGTCAGTTGAGCAGTGGGACACTTTAGCTGTGGACAGTGGAAAATTTAGCAGTGGGACACTGCCAGTGGATCAGTTTAGCAGTGGGACAATTTAGCAGTGGGGCAGTTTAGCAGTGGGACAGTTTAATGGTGGGACAGCTTAGCGGTGGGACAGTTTAGCAGTGGGACACTTTAATGGTAGGACAGTTTAGCAGTGGGACACTTTAATGGTGGGACAGTTTAGCAGTGGGACAGTTTAGCAGTGGACTGTGTCTGGCTTACCGATCCATCCCGTCGTCTACGGCCTTCTTGAAGATGCTGCGGCGGGGGCTGTTGAGGCTGGGCGACGGCATCGCGGACGTGGGCAGAGTGGTGGTCGACACCGACAATGGTGGGGGCTTGTGTTTGGCCTTGGGCTAAAAAACCATAACATTACAAGTTTACTCAAACACGAAGCAGCTGAAATATGAAAAATGTTTATACTTGCAACAGCAAAGAAAGTATATTGAAACCAAAACACTATATATTTACTAAGGAATATACAGTACTATGGAATTCCGCGATTCTGCTACAGAAGAGCCACATCTCATTTAATAGTAGGACCTAGCCAGCACATGGTGACATACGATGTTGATACGATGTTGAATGTACGTTGAAACAACATCATCGACGTCGCGATGTAAAACCAACATATTTTCGACATCGTGAGTCGCGATGTGCCGGCTGGGTAGCTTCTAGTGAACGGCTACGGATAACAACACAACGTCCAGACACTGACCTGTGATGGCGTGTCCGGTGGGCTGGACGATGAACACATCTCAGCCACGGCGTTAGCCTCCTCCCGGTGCTGCTGCTCGCGGTCGACCACGTCGCGGGACTGAACCTGTTCCGGCGGAACACCAGCGGAATCCTCCACGCTGGGCTCCGCAGACAGCGACGACGGAACGGCCTTCTTCCTCTTTCCGCGGAGCTCGGACTCCCTCAGCTGGTTGTACTTCTTCCCCTTGCAGGCGCGCTGGGGCTTCTCGGTGCTCTCCCCTCCGTCCTTGACCAGGTCAAAGTTGAAGGTCACCTCCCTGGTCTCCGGGGCAGAGCGACCCTGGCTGAGGGCGGACTGTAGAGGCTGAGGCGGTGGCGGGGCTTGGACCTGGTGGTGGGGCGGGGCCTGTGAGGTGGGGTGAGTTGGGGCAGACAGGGTGGATTTCTGGGTGGGCGGGGGCTGTAGGCGATGAATGGGGCTGGGCGAGGGTGAGGGGGCGGGGCTCGGGGTGTTGGGACTCTGGGCGGGGTGGTAGCTGGGGGACTGGGATGGGTGGGGAGAGCTGACCGACACCTGACGACCTGAAAGTTCAACAGAGACAACATACAGGAATTGAAGCTGCAAGTATTTCAGTTATGAAATATTACTCAATTTTATCTGAAATCAATAACCCAAGAGTCTTATATGTTAACCCCTGCTGGTTTGCTAAAAATAGGGTTAATAGTCTGTCTACTAAATAATGAATACTTAAAAAAAAGCAATATTAATGGGAAGACTTTCGTTCAAAACTACAATAATGAATAATTGTATTATCAGGAAAATTTTAGTACAAAACTAAATATCCGTACTTCCCAATCTTTCAATACTGTTAAACCAGGGTTTAACTTAGGTTCAATTTTTTGTGAGTCCCAGGGGACGTGTGGTGATATACTTTTTACGTCCCGAATTAAAAAATCCCATATTTTAACTGAATTATTAAGCCAAATATACCCTTTGTATTCAGTATTAAATAACTTTAAAAGATTGTGCTTTGAGAAATGTCACTCTACAAAACTACATTTCCGGATATGTAGAGTTATTCCCCTTTACATGAGAAACGAAACGAAGAAGGCAAACTGCGGTAAATATGGCCGTTATCAGCTGGTTATTTGGAATATTTCTTCTAATATATGCTGTGACGTAATGTCTTTAGAAATACGATAACAAATTAATCTCAAGTTGTCAATATTTTTCATAATAGAGTGCGTCCAGGAGGACGCATAGGAGAATATTTGTGCATCCAAACATGCATTTTTTGCGTATCTGACGCAGGATTGGGCGTTAGCTAAAACCCTGGTTAAACAGTTGACACAAACATCAGATATATGTCATTCTGACCTTGCGACACGAGCACTCGCTGCAGACTCTCGGTTGCCACGGGGATGTTGGCAATGGTGGCCTTGACCCTGGTCGGGCGTGTCTGGAGGTTAGACCCGCTGATATAGCCGATTTCGCCCTTACTGTCCGCAGGGAACGTGATGTAGTTAGAGGACTTGAGATTCATCACACCTGCAACAATTAATAGAGTTAGTTAGCCGCATGTCCATCACGATTGCTAGCAGCCCATTTGCAACGAATCAGGCGATAACCTACAGTATTGTATAGGGCCATGTTTAGGTGATAACCTACCACATTCCACAGGGTTAGGTGCTTGTGCATCCTCGCACCCCAGATATACTGATTACATTAGCACTTCATCTACCCCTGGCACACATCTAGAGCAAAACGTGTGCAAATGCTCTAATAGGAGCTATAAGTAGAACAATGATAACATCTATTTCATTGGATAGATTTTTACAGCATTTTCATGGCGAAAATGATTTCATTGGTTGGCTGTTTGCAAAAGTTTTGCACTAAATGTGTGCCAGGGGTAGATGAAATGCTAACGTAATTAGTACTTCTGGGGTACAAGAATGGTGCTTGTGATAACCTACAGTATTATATAGAGGTATGTTCAGGTAATAACCTACCACATTCCACAGGGCTAGGTGCCTGTGATAACCTACAGTACAGTAGTATATAGAGCAGTGAGTGTTCAAGTGATAACCTACAGTACAGTAGTATATAGAGCAGTGTTCATGTGATAACCTACAGTACAGTAGTATATAGAGCAGTGAGTGTTCAAGTGATAACCTACTGTAATACATCGGGCTCTGTGCCTGAGGAGGGCTCTGGGTGTTCTGAACCGTCATGTGAGGCTTGGGGGCGATGTTGGGCTGTGCGGGGGCGGGGCTTGTGATGGGGGCGGGGCTAGAGGCAGTTGATGGCGACCGGACAGCCTGGGGCTGGATCAACACCTGCTGCATGGCGCCTGCTGAGTTCACTGCAACCAGACAATACAGCCATGTCAGACGATATCAGACAATACAGCCATGTCAGACGATATCAGACAATACAGCCATGTCAGACGATATCAGACAACACAGCGAGGTCAGACAATACAGTAAGGTCAGACAATACAGCTATGTATGACAATACAGCAATGCCAGACAATACAATAAGGTCAGACAATACAGCTATGTCAGGCAATACAGCAATGTCAGACAATACAGCAAGGTCAGACAATACAGCAAGGTCAGACAATACATTCAGTCATATATACCAGATGGTATATTCACATTGTCAGGTAACTTATTCACATGTTACACAATGCATTTACATGTCAATCAACATTCACGTGTCAGACAATACAAATAAATGTTAATATGCAATCAATATTCCCCTCTTCATTAATATTAGTTACTACTGGCAATTATAGCAACATTAAAATGTCATTATCATTATGATTATAAATCAATTACCAGCAAATTCAATTATAAAAAATAGTTCCTTAAAAATACCTTCATGACATATAACAGAACTGACACAACTGACAAAATGAACAATATTCCGAAATCCATGCCATGTTGGTTAATGTTTAGTAACTACTGTAGGCGTAACATAGCAACAGGCAGCTAACAACGTTCCAGTTCTCATCGCGACAGACTGTTATGAAGACACATGGAGGTCATCCCATACCCTGGGGCAAGGACTCGACCTGGGGGACAAATGGACCAGTGGGGGGAGGGACACAGATCAACGCCTGAGGGGGACAGACTTACCCTGAGGGACGGAGTTGACGTAGGCTGGTATGTAGGCATGGGAGACAACTGTGTCCGTCTTGTTGCCCGGAGGCGTGGTTGCCATGGGAACAGCAACACTCGTGCCAGGCTGAACATAGGCTATCCTGGGGGGAGAGAGCGACAAAAATAGACCAATGGTAAATGTCGTCGAGTCGAGAGATGTAATTATTATATCGTTAAAAACAAGATTATTAATGATTGCTTCTTAAACATGGCTTCTGTCATTTTGTGGTTATGGATTTGAAAATGAAATGTGTAATTCTCTGTTAATAAAAGTCAATTCTGCAGATAGCCATTTTGATTTACATCCCCTCAGGGCAAGTGGAACAAATGCCGAAATCCCCATCAGCCATTTAGTTTTGAGTGCGAGTGATAATGGAGTTTAACATCGCTGTGGGAATCTATCACCCATTTGCGACGTAGTTGCCTGAAGTGCGGTATATCTTGCCCCTGTTCCATGTTATCCCAGAACACAGGGTGCTGTTTCACAAATTGAACATAGTATTACGAGAGTCTAACCCATATACTGGAGTTATATTCCTGTAGCCTTACTGTGGAACAGGAAATACTGATCAGCTATTTGAGTCTGCAGTAAGTATCGTAATAGAAAGTATGTCTCACTTTTGTGTGGAGGGCAGTAGTATTCGTTGTTGTCCAGCCTGCTGTTGTAGTTGCTGCGAGATGATGCTGTGAGACTGTATAGACTGCGGCGAGACCGTCACCGACACCACGGGCTGACAGAGACTGCCCACGGGCAACTGCACCTGGTGAGGGGGCGTGGCCAGCACCGCGGGGGACTGATTGACAGTTAACAGTTGTGTGACCATGGCGACGGCCTGTTGTTGTTGATGCTGCTGTTTGGGAGGTGCTGCCATGAAGGCCTGTTGCGGAACAGCCTTCCCTTGAACCGGATTGATCTGGAACTTGCTGCTTTGAATCGGAGACCCCTGCTGTCCCACGTTGGTCGTGGCCACCGCCACGAGGTTCTGCTGCACGGTTCCGCCGGGCAGCGCCATCTGGAGGACGTTCTGCATCTTGCTGCCGTGCGGCGCCGGTTGAACACGGACCGACGGCAAGATGTACTGCACGTGTGTGGGCTGCATCAGCGGCTGCACCGGACTGTCGGACTGCTGCCGTGGCTTCAGCAGAACGTTCGCAAACAGAGCCGGCGATGCAAGGTTCTGGACTTGCTGCGGCTGTGGCTGCGCGGCGTGCGGTGGGGCGATGTTCCGCAGCGTGGTGGTCAGGAACGGTCCTGAACTGACCGCGGGTTGGACGCCGGTGGTGCTGGCGACCTTGCTCGGATGCACCGCGCCCACACTGCTGGGAGAGTTGAGGATGGTCATGCCGTACTGACTGCTCTGCAGGAGGATGGTGCCCACGCCCTTCATGCTGCCGTTGGGCTGGTTGTTCGCGATGAGGGGCTGGGGCTGGACGGCAACGCTGTTGACGGGCGCGCTCTTCGATGTCGTCGTGGTCTGCGGCATGTTGTACATCGGCTTGGAGGCGATGGCGATGGGGGTGGGGATGGGCTTGCCGATGGTGGAGAAGGTCGGGTTCACGCTGCTCACCACCTGCGTGGCCATGGGCATCATCTGCCCGGCGCCGCTCGACGGAATCCTCACCGACTGGGACGAAACGGAGGAGGGGGAGGCGGAAGTAGGGCTGGCGTAGGTCTGCATGGGCGGCTGGTAGGCCAGGGGACTCTGTGGCACTGGCTTGGACATCTTGGACTTCTGTGTCATCTTCCCCATCACAGGTCCGCGGCCGTTCTGCCGCCCGAGAGTAGTCTGCGTGTTGGACGACACGATCAGCTGCTGCTTGTCCTGGGTCATGGTGATGTTGTGGATCTTCATCTGGCCGAGCTTTACGGTCTGCTGCTGGGTGCCCGGCATCCGCGAATACATGGCCTCCTCCCTGGTCCGCCCAATCAGCTCCGACTCGCCCCGCCCGTCGCCCGAGGCTTCCACCGAGCCTGCGGACACCATCCTGCCCTTGGCCTTGAAGACGGCTCCTTTGGGCTGGAAGCTGGAGCCTGTGCTGGACGGTCGCGGCATCAGGAGCCCCTCGGCCAGCTGTCTCCCGATCGCAGAGCTCGGGTCCGTCGTGTCCATTTGCTGTTCCGGTAGGCGGCGGATGGGCTGGGGGCGGTATCGGATGTCGGCGGGGGTGATGTTGCGCATGAGCGGCGAGAAACGTTGCTGCGGAAACGCCTTGTTCTCGATCAGCGTGTCTTCTTCCGTCTGGCTGTCGGTCTCGCTGTCTGACACGTGCTCATCGCATTTCAGGTTGACGCCGCTCGCATCTCCTGCTCCACCTGGGGGGAGAAAAATCAACTCTATCGTCATCGTCATCATCATTGCCATCATCATCATCACCATTATCATCAAACTAGAAATTAGTTTCATGTACATTTGTAAATTACTCAACGCCTAGGTGAGGAGCCATCATAGTCATCATGAATCATCATCATCACTATTGTCATCATCACTATTGTCATCATCATCACTATTGTCATAATCACTATTGTCATCATCACTATTGTCACCATCACTATTGTCATCATCACTACACTATTAGCATCATCACTATTGTCATCATTAGGATTATTGTCATCTTTATCACTATTGTCATCATCATCACTATGGTCATTATTATCACTATTGTCATCATCATCACTATTATCATCATTATCACTGTCACCAGTGTCATCAAGTTAGAAATACAGTTTCATGCACATTTGTAAACTGTCATCATCATCATCAGCATTGTCACCATCATCCCTACTATTAATGGCACTACTGTCAAGGAATTTAGAAATAGATAGCACATTTGTAAATTACATAAATGTACTCTGAATTTATGAGATTGTCAGAACACAACGTACAAATGTTTACCGATGTATGTCGATGCCCTACATGCTACAAATCCTGCATCCTCTAGGGTTACTCGACATTCTACTATCTCGGCTAACATGCAAACTGTCACTCAGAAGATGAAAAGAAAATAGATATGCTATTATTGCTATTTTGATGATGACTTTCTCTCTGTAATCCTTACCGTCATCCTCACAGATGACCATCTTCTCGTCATCGCTGTCATCATCGTCGCCTTTCGAGCCGAGGCTATGGTGTAACTGTCTGATATGTGATTGGTCTTTGGAGTAAGGGTATTGCGAGTTTTGGGGTGCCGCTTGCTGTTGTTGTTGCTGCTGCTGATGTTGTTGCTGTTGTTGCTGTTGTTGTTGCTGCTGCTGTTGCTGCTGTTGTTGTTGTTGTTGCTGCTGTTGTTGCTGCTGCTGTTGCTGATGGTGATGCTGCTGGTACATCTGATGAGGTTTTCCCACTGAGATACCACCAGACTCCGAAGCTGTATTCTACAAAGACAAATATCGTTGTCGACGGCGTTGACCAAGAATAACAAATTCCCAGCGAAATTAAACCCAGCGCATCCTATTTGGATCACATTGGAAAGGTAACTTCTGTAAAACATAACCCCCCGTTCAAATTTCAGGAGATTTGGCCCATAAAATGTTAGGATCTATAAGTTATAGTACAACTGCATATGTACTATTATAGCACTACGCGAGTCATAGCTCCATAATGACCTGCAATTCTCTCGATGTTACTTTTCTACAGATCTGGGGATGGCCAGTACAGGTGCCCTCCACCCCCTTACCACCCCACCCCCACCAACCCACCCAGTGTTGTGTGCACGTACCTCCGTGACCAATGGCGGCGTGAAATGTTTGGTGGGTACGAAGCCTCGGGGGTCGTTGTGAGAAACCGCCGAGAAGCTGAGAGATCGTTGTTTCATGATGCCGCTCATTGACGGGTTGCTGAGTGGCAGTGCCGTCGGTCTGTCTTCGCCATCGTCTCGGTCCTCAAGGTCGAGGATATCAGGGTCAAGCTTGTCGTCTGCAGAGTAAATATTGATTCGATTTATTTACCGATTTGTGTTGCTGCGGGAATATTTTACTTCTACACAAGCATTGGAATACAGAAATGTGTAAATAATGTAAAATAAAAATGCATTATTAATGTAAAATAAAGGCGTGTAAATAATGGGGTGGGGGGGGGGGGGGGGGGGGAAAAAAAAAGAAAAA
>JAUTBQ010151719.1:0-31340 GCA_032361185.1 Lepetodrilus ovalis | reverse complement strand
AATAACAACTTTTGGGTGGATAAATCAAGCGTTATTAATCTCAGATCGAAATTCGTTTGTCCATTATGGAGGTCAATAAACTGTGCTATTATGCCTTTAACGATTTCACCATGGTATCAATATTTTGAAATGTGCACGTAAGCAGTGCACATACATGCATGTGCAGTATAGTAACAGTGAACTGTGATATCTACTATGAAACATTTAAATGTATATATGTGCACAGTTATCACCAATGTTATGTGTCTGCTCATAACAACCTGTCCTCGGCACCAACCGGTGCTCGAAGGTTTACTGTACCCTTAGCATTGCAGCTTTTGCATACCTGCCAAAAACTGACAAGTGTGATGAAGCGAAATAATCTTGCAAGCACCTCTAAGCACACAGCCGAAATATATATATATATACACACACACGCGCGCGCGCACACACACAAAATAAACATCATTATACATAATGTATCTATGGTTTATAATTATGTTTAGGGTTTCTATTTTTATATCCAATTCATATTTGATATAGTTTCCACATCTGCCTTTATCTCCATAGAAACACAGTGCCTGGTGTCAAACTGTTGGCTACTCCACAAATCCAGCTATAAAGTCGAGTTTGAAGAGCTTAGACAAGTTACTAGGGTCATATCGCCGAGTTAAAAGCTGCAATCGAATCATAACTGTGATTTAATACAGCCCTCGTTTGATCCATGAAGTGTTGGGGAATATTTACAGAACTCTCCCTGCACCCCCTCCCCCTTGTGGGGCCAGATAGCGTTCTGGATTGAAACCCCACTTCAGTGACTCTCCCTCTGCCAAAGACAATAACCTTTATCAAATATTTGTTCACTCCGATAGGAATAGGTAATATTTCTTCCCATTAAAACTCGCTATCAAACTCTCTAACCTTTGAGCGCGGAGTTTCAATTGAATGTCCACGTGTTTGGTCAGTATCAAAGAGAACGGCCAAACAGGAAACACAGCCGTTACAGAGTTTACACGTCGGACCATTCCGTCTAATTGCCGTTATCTCAGAGTACTAGCATCGCTGGCCATTTCTCACAATAAACTTGACAAACGAGGCAGTGGAAACAAAAACTAGGCACTTTCTCTGGTCGAGTATAATGGGTCGTGATTGATAAACACAGGGACATTACCCAGATAAGGTGTGACACGGGGCAGGTGTTACATAATGAACACGTGACGTCATGCATAATGACAGTCTAGATCAATGACGTGTCAGCCCATATGTTTGAAATGTTATCACAATCAGAGGTCTGCAATCGACATGGAAGCATACATCAATGTCGAGCACGTGCGTCTGTTGAGAATATATCGGCACCAAGGGAGGGATAAAATTAAATTGCAATCGAGAATCGTGGTCTGTTTACTTGACCAAGGTGTGATTTTACTATTTCCAATAGTCTTGAACTAGCCATGACACCTGATACAAGAAAATTAAAAATAATTGGCAATAAAGTAATTGCACAAGCTCATTGAAGAGATTGGTGAACTAGAGACTTATCGCACGAGGGAGAACACGAACTCCCATGTCCCATGTTACTTGCTTTAATTTATAATTTAGTCCTGTGATATTCATAATTGACTATTGATGTAAAATAGCGAGAAAGTTTCAAGATTTACTTTATACGTCCATGAAAGTTTCCCTCTGTGCTGTCCCTTTTAATGATTTCCAACGAAACGTCTTTGATAAGGAATATTACGTTGACGTGTTTTCGTGTATGATTGCGTGTGTACTTGCGCGTGCTTGTATAATATACGGTGTGCTTGTATTCCATTCGACGTATAAGTAGATAATGTACCATAAACATACATATATAGAAAATATATATTTACTCTAATAGTATAACGAGTAAGTTTATACATAGATCTAAGACACTTATTTCATACATTTTCAGGTGTTTCACTTTAAACAGCACATTGTTTATACCTATACAACGTTGCCAAGTGTACACACAAACAAAACATTCCGTGAAAGCAGATTTACGATGTTTTGTACTCGTCCGTCACCGTACAATATGCGAGTAACATGAGTAGGTTTATCCAGTACAAACCTTAACTAGTTCCCCATGCTAACAACAGTAAATATCAGGAGACAAGAGCGCAATCTACCTACTAAAGAGATCCGAGTAATATATTATATACTGCATGCCAACAGCGTTTTAATAATAAACATGGTACTTTAAAACTACTCGAGTTTAAAAACCTGTTTCCTCTTCTTTTCTTTTCTTTTTAAATGTGAGTTTAATTGTGTATTGCCAGTACTGGTTTTGCTCTCGGTCTACTTGTATATGATTAAGCTTAACAGAATGCAATGCAGTTTAAATATATATACTGATGGTAAAATTTGAAGCATCACCAGTATTTTTGGGCAGATGTATTACTTAAAGTGTAGTATTTCTTGGAATACAGTAATTTTAAATGTATTTAGAACTGTGATATTTGAGGGTTACTTGCCACTATTAAGTCATGTATATTTGATTAAAGTGAAAATTGTAAGCATGTTTTGTGTTGTTGGAAAGTAATATGTACTTCAAGCAAAACCATACTTACAGAAAATATTTGTGAAAATAATAGAAAACGTATAGGGCAATGTAAGCTTCATTGTTGGAAAAGGTTTATTAATGTTTCCTATAATATTAAAAGATCAACAATTTAATCAGTAATTGCATTCATTACACTCAACAATGAGTTCTTGACATAATTGACGTGGGTGGGGTTTCAAGAAAGATATCGGAAAATTGTTAAAATATAAAGTGATGATATATTCAGTGTTGTTTCAATTTTTACCTTCAGTATATAATCACGATTTGTTGACATATTTCGTCAAATGTTTTAATGTAAGTTTCATTAATTTTGTTCATTTAGTAAGTCCTGCTTTCCTTGTACTTGGATATGTTCAAGTTTACGGTTTAAGTGTAGACAAAGTAGTTTAAACAGCTGCGAGACCTTGGTGTAAATCACTTGGCAATAGGAAGACGGCTTCGTGGCATTCATCACTTTCATTACTTATTGTCCTCTGGGAAAATTTGACTTTAATATCGCGAGTTTCCAGACAATAGCCTCCGTATCGAATTTCTTGATGTCATTTCTCAATTCAGACTCTTTGTTGTGACACTCTGGTAATGTGATGTAGAAAACAAACGTTGTAATTGTATGTAATAATTTAGCATTTATTGTTAGAAAATAGTAAAAAATATGTATTTACACAATGTACAAAACAGACACACATTCAACAAATGAGAGTCCAAATACAGGAACATAATCATACAACAAAACAAGTATTTGGAAATGTCAACATCCTTTCACATACAAACTTAATGACTAAAGACAGTTTTTTTTTTACTTTATGGACATTGCGAAGTTTGGGCAACATTTACAGACTGGAGCAATAATGACACTTGCATATTTCATTTAAAATGGAATAATTAATAAAAAGAATATTCAAAGCTTTAAAAATCTTTAGTAAGCAATATCCATGTTAGGATATAAACTATATGTAACATTACATAGATTCAACATTACCATATTTAAAGAATTCATAATGAATTTATGAAATTAATTATCAGAAATGTTTGTTTCACTAGGATATAACTTTGAGATGTAGTGTATTAGCAACACTTCATAGCATTCTTCTGAAATATTTTGAACCTAGAATTTTGTTTGTTTGTTTGTTTGTTTGTTTGTTTTTGACCAGAAGCACCATAGTATACCTACATTTAGTCTATGTGACCATGACACACCTGAGGAATAACATTATGACTGACTCGACCGTGAGATGACAATGCTTGAGATACATATACTGCGATATATCTGTGACAGGTGATGAGAAGAGAGTGATGATACCTTGCTATTAACATGTGACAGTGAATGACAGGTGATATGGGGATGACATCAACATGACATCTGATTGGGACTGGCGAAATGAACAAAACAGGATGAGAAACAGGACTTTGAGTCACAAAGACGATCCTTTGTACATTTAAGATATCGAACAAAATATAAGCTAAGCTTCTTCCCAAGAGATATTTAATATAGAACTAAATTTCTTTGATATTTCTGTATCAAATTATGGATTATAAGAAAACATACAGCACATCACTGACAATTTAGAAGTGTATTTTTTTTTGGGTGGAAATTCAATTTATATTCAAAGGGTTGAATAAAGTAAATTACTGATATGAATGGAAGTGTCTCTTGTGTATTAAAGCTGACGGAGTGGTGACTAGGCACACATCACATGTGAACTTAGTGAATATTTGTGAGTTTTAAATGCTAAACCCCACAGGTTTGCTACAAAGATAAAAGAGAACATGGTTTGAATGGGTTTTCAATTCGCTGGATATCTTCATCAAAGTTTACACACATGATAGCACCATTATTGCATAATTTTACATGAATTTGCATGAATTTGCATGATTTCACAAAAGAATCTACAAATTGTATTTCTTCTAATGAGATTTAATCTCATTGGAACCAGATATATAATGGTGATATGTTATCATAGGTATGTCATATCAGGATAATGATTGATGATATGAACACTTTTCACACAGATGAAATACATTGGATATTTTTAAGAATGATTTGTTCATTCACATAGTATATAATTGATCTTACAAAATTTTATCTCACCCAAAAATGAGAAAACAACATTCTCAATTTTAAAAATTGAATCGCTGCAAGGGACTTAAATGTCTTAATGCAACAACAATAATAAGCACAACATCATGATGGCATGACCATATATGGAAAGCCTGTCTATTCTGTTCTACCCTCTAAGTGTGATTCAGCTCGCTATCTCACATGGAAGGAATTCAAGAACTGTTTTTCTTCTCACAACATGGAATTTCCTTTTGATGAATACTGATATGCCATTTATAAACAACAGTGTTACGTGTGGAAAGAAAACGTCATATCGTCACTCTTTCTCTCTCTCTCTCATACTGCACTGGTATTCTTCACACAACTGTATTTGTACACATTTTCCCCAAGAACACACGTTATCTCACACGAGAATATCCTTCGGCATGTTCTCCTTGAAGAACAACCTGTCTATCTCGTCACAGAGTTCCTCAGGGTCCACCGTGTAGCTCCCCGACGTCGTGGTGTCATTGTCCCACATGGACGAGTTCACCTCACTCGCGGACCCGTCGTACGGACGACGAACCATGTTGTGTCCATTCATGTCCATATACTCTCCTTCGAGTGAAGGATGTTTTAAATGCACGTATGTCCCCGCATCGGGTCCCATTTTATGTCTGCCGCCGTGGTGCGACAATTGTCCCTGTGAACCACCGTAACTGCTCTGCTGAGGCGCTCCGTGCGTGAACTGATGATTACTCTTCATCCGCGGAGGTATGGAAAGTCTGTGAGGAGAAGCGGCAGAGTTATGTGCCCTTGCTCGGTAAGGAATAGCACCGTTGTGATGATGATGGTTATTGTCGGGGAACTGCTTCGATTGGACCGAGTCTGTAAGGGAGGAGTTGTCGTAGCTGTTGCCTTGCGTGTCGCTGCCGTAGAACGTGGAGAAACTAGCGGCAGGCGACGCTGACTGATGCTCATTGGGAGCGCGTGGATGACGCTGATTGAAGTTCATATCTGAAAAACGATACAAATGTGTTACAAAAACAGCAATTTAGCTATTGAAAATCATGAATATAGCAAATATTCGAAATGACTATTTTATTGTCAAGAGTAAATCACCCAACCTCTACAGGTTTCGAGAGAGTCCATAATATCAGAGAAAAAATAATAATTTGAAAATACATCAGAGTAACATATTTTCCCAATTGTTTAATTGAGAAGCATCATAAATTGGGGCACAACTGAGCGAATATCGTACCTGATTCTAATGGATTTGAAGATCCGCCGTGACTCTGTATCTCGACATCACTGCCACCTCTGCCACTGTCACTGATACTGACGTCGCCCGAGAGGTCACTCCCGCTATCGTCATGGAAACGTATGTGTGTGTGGTTCTTGTCATTGTCATCCTTGAAGGTGGAGAACTTCTGTTGCTTGGATTTCCCTTTGTGACCCTTCTGTAAGAGAAATCCATACACATATTGGGATTGTATTTTGAAATTCTTGCAATGCGTTATCACATCTTGTAATTTGATCCATTATTTAACAGTAAATATCCACTGTATTGAGATAATATTAATAATTATGAGGTTTATATGATTGTACGTTGGCATTCTTACATCTATGAGACATCAATTTATCAGAAATACCCAAACAAAAACCCAAGTGAAAGCTTTAGAAATATTTAGTAGATAACATCACTTCAGGAATCTTTCACCCATTTGAGAGAACTGATAATGTGAAAATATTTTCTACTTACACCCTGTTCCGTATCCTCGGGGATTGTGAAGAGGCAGTCGTTGTTGCGAGCGTTGAAGCCCACCGACCCAGACGACATGGAGACGTTGTTTTCCTCGTCCAGCGAGAAGCTCACCTCCTTCTCCTTCTTCTCCCCATCCTTCTCCGACAGCGGCGTCATGGAGTTCTTAGAGGAAGAGGACACAGAGCTGCCGTGTCGGTGGATGCTAGACATCACCTTCTCCTCCTCGGCCTTGGCGCGGTACAGCCGCTTCTTCTTGTCCGAGCTGCGCAGCAGACAGATGACGGCGATGACGATGACCGCCAGCAGGATGGTGACTCCGACCAGGACCATGGCGGTGATGATGTTGATGGATCCCTGGTTCGACTGGGCGAGGGTGGCGTTGCCAAGACGGACCTCGATGAAGAGTTCTGACTGGGTCGCTCGTTGCGGGGAGCCTTGGTCCTGGGCGACCACCATGAGACTGTACACCATGTCCACGTCTCCAGCCTGGAGGTCCTTCCTCAGACGGATGGCGCCGGTCATGTGGTCGATCATGAACAGCGAGCTCCCGTTGCCGCCCTCGATATAGAAAGACAGGTCAGCGTTTCGGCCTTCATCCTTGTCGACAGCTCTGACAAAGGTCACGGGTGATTCCTTGTCATGAGTGTGAAACACTACCGCAGTGTTGTTGTATGGGCTCGGGAATACTATGACCGGAGTGTGGTCATTGATGTCCCTGATGGTGATGACAACGTGAGCAGTGCTGTTGAGTGGAGGACGGCCAAGGTCGGTTGCGACGACAACGAAGGAGTAGGAGGTCTTGGCTTCTCTGTCGAGGGGACGGCTGGTTTTGATGACTCCATCAGCGTACACGATGAAAGGAAAGTCAGAGTCAATGGAGTGGTACAGCTGGTACATGACGATGGCATTCTCATCCAGGTCGGCGTCCGTGGCGTTCACCTGACCCACGATGGTGTAGTCCGGCGACTCCTCAGGAACAGACATTCTAAAGGTACTGTTGGTGAAGACTGGATGCTGGTCATTGACATCCAGGATGGTGATCATGATAGTGGCTGTAGCCGTCAACTTGGGAGTCCCTCTGTCTATGGCAAGAACCTTCACCACAACCTCGGGGTATTGCTCACGGTCAAATCTCAATGCAGCTACCACAGTTCCATTTTTAAAAACATTAAACATGTGGCCAGGATCATTCTTGATTCTGTAGACAATGTCAGCATTCACACCTGTGTCCTTATCAGAAGCTTGCAGTGTTCTTATGGATGCACCGGATGGGTTGTTTTCAATCAGAGTTGCATAGTAAACACTTTCAGGGAATGTTGGTGCGTTGTCATTCTCGTCAGTCACAGACACAAGGAGGTTGCCTCGGACAACCTTGGGAGGAGATCCTCCATCGCTGCACTTGACAGTAATGTTGTGGGAGTCCTTGTGTTCCCTGTCCAGCAGCTTCACCAGGATGACCTTGAACTCATTGTGGTCCAGCTCACGCAGCTCAAAGGAAGAGTTGGACAGGGAGCAGTGAATTTCTCCATTGGAACCAGAGTCCGGATCTTTCACCTCAATGTGGGCAACGACGCGGCCGAGTTCTGAGTACTCTGATACGTGGGCAATGCCACTCTGGTGAAAGACGTTGATGTGCATCTCGGGGGCATCATTGTGGGTGTCGATAATGGTGACATCGACAACAGCCTCAGATGTCTTGGCTGGTATACCATGATCACGAGCTTCAACTATTACCACATGACTTTTCCCAGCTTCATATTCTAGAGATCCTGACGTCTTCAGCTGCCCAGTGTATTTGTTCAGCTTGAAAAGTCTAAGCACAGATTCAGGTTGTCGAGGTCTGAAGTGGTAGGTGACGTTGCCATTGTTGTAGATGTCAGGATCTGTTGCCCGGAGTGACACGATGACTCTCCCTGACGGTGTTGTCTCAGAGATGTTGGCCATGTATCTGGGCTGATCGAACAACGGTGGGTTGTCATTGATGTCTGTGATGGTAATGTCAAGATTCAGAGTTCCTGTCTTCTGGGGAGTGCCGCCATCTCTAGCCAGAACCATCAGCTGGTAGTTGTCAGTGAACTCTCGGTCCAAGGGCTGGACAAGCTCCAGTGAGATGGATATAACACCAGAAGATCCCACATGGTTGATGAGCACAAATGGACTGTTCTTTGGCTGGAGGTCGTAACTCCTCACAGAATTGTTCACACCGGTATCTCTGTCAATAGCACCAATCAAGGGGAAGTTCCTGCCAGTATTGGATCCTTCAGATATCTCCAGATTATAAGTGGAGACGGAGAACTCAGGCGCATTGTCGTTAATGTCATTGATGATTACGCTGAGCTGGATTTTCTGGAAGAATGAGCCAAGACTTGACTGGGCGACAGCTTCGAAGGACAAGCTGCAGATTGGCAGGAAGTTGCACAGGGCCTCTCTGTCCAGTTCTTTGGTGGTGGTGATGTCGCCACTGATGCTGTCTATGGAGAAGTTGGAGGTGTGAGGGTTAACTTGACTCAAGAAACTGTAGCGGAGTCTGGTGAATTCCCCACTGCTGACAAAGTCTCTGAGATTTGCGTCATCCGCAATGTTGCCCAACTTGCTCCCGGCCGGTCTTTGTTCGTCGATGGTATACGTCAGCTTGATGCCCAAGACAAGTGGCACACTGGTCAAAAGGATGCTCAAAACCAATCTGGCCGACATGGTAGACATGTTGGATTTGTTGGGTCAGGCGCAATTAATGTAGAGTGTCATTCGATGTTTTTCTCTCACTTCTGAAAACAAACAAAAATATTGTTAAATATTTTGGAAATAAACATCAACACAAGAAGCCAAACATATCTAAAATTGTTAAATATTTCACTTCAACAAGACTAATAGGTTTGCTGCATAATTAGGCCTAAAACAATTTTTAATTAAAATAGATTGTGATATTTTAAGAGAAAAACAACTGCAGAGTATCGGTGTCTCCGTGCTAAACTGGGAACAAAGTCAATCCCAAAACTGCTACATATCAGATAATTAGATCTCTAAATGGGATTCTCTTAATATACTTGGAGTATAGGAAAATTGCTGTCTACCCTACCTCCTAGTGCACATGTATTCGACCCTCAACTTCTCATGGATAACAGCTACTTCAAGTTTACTCCTCTGTCTGTGCAAGCTTTAAATACTGAGCCACTCTGTACTACTACTGAAAATCTATTTAACTACAAACTTAATCCCTTCACTGTTTTTAATGCATTTAAAAAATAAAAGACTTTCTTTGATGTGGATGATGACAAAAGAAATCCAACAAAAAAGCAACAACTTCCAAATCCCCAAATGTTTGTATAATAAAATATAGCAAGACAAGATATAAGAAGATTAAGAAAATTACAAAAACAAATCCAATATCTCTAGGCCTGGAACTCTTCAACAGCAAGCTATGGTAATGAACAATCCAGAAATGTAATCTGGTCTAGGAACGGTATACATTATCCATGGTTCTGCTACTAACTAGCTGACTAACGGACTGATAGACTGACGGACTGATAGACTGACGGACTGGCGAACTGATGGACTGTGGACTGACAGACTGCCGGACTGCAGACTGAGAGAAGGTACAGCCACGATGACCGACATGTACAAGCCAGTGGTCTGACCGATACATTGATTGACTGGCAGTCTGCACAGTTAACTGACCGGCTCTCTGACAGACGAAACTACCCACTGGTCAAATCTGAGACTGACCACAGTCCGTGAACCCTCTGAGACTGACCACAGTCCACGAACCCTCCCGCACCTGTGTCCGAGAGGATTATCAGTAGGGGGGAGGAGGGATTAGGAGTGGTCAGAGCGGGATTAAATCAGGATTAAATCTGGATTACGCCAGAATATGTATGGTATTAGTATTGCAAAGCTCCTTGTGAGTGTAACAACAGCAATGATTTTGAGTGTAAGTCTGCCAAGTGGGTGGATTGTCTTCAGACTGCAGATGTTGTCAACTGGCTGGACTGATTTAGCAGGTGACTTCTAGATTTTAGCACTCTGTTGGATTAAAGTGCTTGATTAACACATACTTGAGTAGGTGATTATTATCAAAATGCTAAATTAGTAAATGACATGGTTGGTGGAATGGGTAGACAATGATATCAGTTTAGTTGACAGTATCAGTTTAGTTAAACAATATCTATTTAGTTAAACAATACTAGTTTTGTTGATAATATTGATAGAAAATCAATGCAATATTCATAACAGGCAAATTAACTGCCAATGAAAAAACATTTCTGATAAATACTAGTACATAGAAATAAAATACTGTCCATACTATATTAAATTTTATGTTTTATACAATAATGTACTGTATCACCCTTAATTCAAACCCAGCTATGATCAAAGGAATTTTTAAAACTTTAAATTAATAAACAGTGATAAAGGACAATCAAATTCACATTTCCTGTAGAATGGTTCATATGAATGCTCATCACTCCATGTGTTAAGCTAATTTGTAAAAGTTTGCGGTGCAGTGGTTTTCAATTTTACTCATAAAGGATAATCAGTTTAAATTGCAATCTAAATTTTGTATTGGAGTTGAAAATATTTAAACTATCTAATGTTTAACAATTAAAAGGAGCACATCAAATGTCTACGAGTTTAAAGGTAAATACAACAAATGTAGCTTCAAAAATATATTGTAACTACATATTCCAGTTTAGTTCAATTAATAACATGCAGAAATGTATTTCTTGATGTCTAGACATTTGTACCAGATATATTGTAAAACATTAAGTATCTGATGCATACAAGATTAACAAGATAGCTGGGATATACGTAATGCACAAACGATCACCCATTCCCTTCTTACCTTATAACACACTGTAGCCAACTTATTTTAATCCATTTCGAATCCCTACTGTACATAGCAGACATATCCAGCACCCGAATTCATGAAATATCCACACACCGTTGTCAATATCGCAAGTCCACAGTTGTCAATATGAAAACACTTCACATGATGGAGCTATAAGGCTGTAGCAATGCACAAGCCAAGCAAAGCAAGCCCTCAGTCCTGGGCCACCACTCTACACACTGACTGCTAGAGACTGCTAGAGAGACTGCTACAGTAGGAGCCTGTCAGTGACAACCCAGGCTAGGCTAGGGTAGGCTACAACACTACTGCTCTATCACCGACTCCTTGCTACTGTCGTTAATTTCAGCTCCTGTCCACCACCAGTGTGTGAGTGACAGCAAGTGATCCCTGCGCTATTGAGCTATTGAGCATGTGCGTGCACACTGAAAAGCTACCTAGTAATTAACGTTAGGTCATCATTGCACGACCTCTGACCTCCCACCGAGAGACTGACCCCCAGTGGAACGGGTATCAATGGCCTGAGTGGACATTAAGTGACCGTTAGGTAACCAATCGCTGGGGATCATTGTTAGACTTGTGTACTCTTATCCAATCAGTAGGCAGGGGGTTTACTAGGGGAACTGCTGTAGGTCCGGCCCTGAGGGATTGTCATACCTTTGTTTGAAAAAATTGGGTTTTAAGAACATTTTGAAATCTCAATGTCTGAGACCTAAAGAATACATCTATATGTACAACCAAACTGCCTTGATTGTTTCTATGTTGTTGTCTCTCATTTGTAAAAGATGGATGTTACAAACATTTTGAAATGTCTGAGACTTAAAGAATACATATATCTTAAAGAATACATATATCTTACTGTACAACCCAACTGCATTTGTTGTGTCTATGTTGTCTCTTGCTGTCCATCTAAATTGTACTAATAGTGTCTATCTGTGCTTGTCTATGGTAGTACATAATAGTCAGCTTTTTGAATGAGCAAATCCAGCATAATTTCTGAGTACATGTACATCTTGTAAGTCTAATAGACACAAGCAAAGATGTTTGGCATAATTTGCTACATCCAAATGACTAAGCCCTACATCCAAATTGTTAATACATCAACATCTCTTAAATGACACATGTTACATGTACATGTATATTTTCCAGTGATGTTCTTCATTTCTTGTATTTGCAAGCTCTATATCATATTAGTCATCAAAATATCCAATTTCTACAACTATTTTTTGTGTAATTATCAGCCGGAATGTTTTTCCCATTTGAGCCTTTGTTTCACAAAAACAAACTGTGATCCAAGTTTAATCACAAAATCACAATCCAATTCCTCAAAAGGCTTCCGTAAATATTTACAAATTCTAACCACACTGAAGATGGCTTCTCATCTAAACCTTCAATCAAACATTACGTAATGTAGAAGTGTCTGTCTCCATCTAAACCCAGCACCCCCGGGGATATCCCATCCCCTCTTACCCTCCCCTGAGACCACCGTCCTCATCCCCCGAGACTCCCCACCCCCTTCCTATCAATCTTGTCCACCATCCATCCCCTCCCCTTTTTCAAACGACCCCATTACTTCCAAACCTGACCAATACCATAACATTATTTGATCGTTCCTGCCTACTACCAATGGCTATTAAATGAGCGTATCACATCGCCTTCACCATACTTTAAATACTGTAAGTCTTACAATGTATTTGAAATGCCAGGTTTAAACTGCACCAGTGAGTGAAATGCTTGTTTAGACATGGCTATTAAAGTGACAAACTTTGTGTTACAATAAAAGTTGACACATTCCATTTTAGACAGTGAAATCCTTCTTGGTAACTAGTATTTACTACTCGTTAAATTTAGAAGGTATAGAAATAATTATGTGTGCATTATATATTAATTAACCCTTTCTGTGAGTTTTTGTTTACATTGCCATCAGAATGTTGGTGTTTAACACTTCTGTCACAGGTGTTTTCCTCAAGGAATCAGTGATTATGTAATTTAATTAGTATATTACATGTCCTTGTTTTAAAATACCTTGTTTAAATATATATAGACTTCAATTATTTTGTAATTATTAGACACTACATGTATTTGGAACCTCCAAAAATTACCACCATTAAAACATTGTTGAAATGTTTTATATACATAACTCTGATATAAATGTGTGTTGTTACCATATGAAACAAAAATGGCAAACTTAATATCTGATATACAGAAGAATTAAAAGTTTGTATTTATTGTTCACTGATACTAAATGATTGACTACTGTGTATTAAATTAGTGAATGATTATATAAATCACATAGACAATAATAAGCTTGGAGTTAAAATGTCATACAATAATTTCAGAACCTGTTGCCATCTTATAAATTTGATGTAGACACAGATGTGTACTTCTACGATACTTATCATGCATCACAGTCTTATAACCTGGACACATAGCTCAAGCTTGTGCACACACTGTCTGTCTGTGTGTGATGTGTTTCCTATATACACCACGGACTCTAGAGTTACCGCCTGTCAAGAAGGCGAATGTGTTGTACATGCCCTGTCATGCCAGGCCGTGTGAGTTGTATCACTCCACTGCAACTGTAAAGTCTTTTTAATCACCTCCCTGGCTTGTTTCTCTGCGCTGTCATTGTTCATTGCATCCCGTGTTTCGCTGCCCACGTGCCACTCGCTGGTCTCGGACCACCGGTGATTGATCTCGTGTTAATTAGTGCATGGACGTACACAACCCACCTCCGTATGTGAACATGATTGTCTACTCGGCTCCATTTGACAATAACGTTTGGTTTTTATGTAATAAAACCTGATGAAAAAGTCATCAATATTAAATTAATAAGCTCTGTATGAAAAATAATTCAATCCAGAGCGAGGGTATCTAAAATGGAAGTGGCAAGTTCTGTTCAGAGTGGAGTTCATTGATTCCGAGTTTGAACCGTAATCCTTTTAACGCGAAACACTGTAATTGGTTTCCTCTGTAAAGCTGTTCTGGGAGACCCCCACCAATCTCACATCTACTGAGTGTAGCAAGAGATAGATTAAAGCTGAATATAAAAAATCAATTTTGTAATCGGACATTAGCACTGTACAATAAACCTACTCCCCGTGTCTGAAATGATCTATAAAAAGTTCCAATGTTCAGTCTCCAAAGATTATTCTTACAGCATGACCGATCATCTTGCCACATGGTCTATTTCTTTCTGCTTTTTATTAAATCTCTTTTATGCGTTGCATTTCAATACCATTTTGTACTTCTGTCATCAGTTCGTAAGGCAATCAACTCAAATCAATTCCACGCTTGTCAATCTCTCGCAGATTTCGACATTTCATGATTTTAACAGGCTTACTGTAATCCTTTCCGTGACAAGCTTCGCCAAGCCGAAATCCCCTGCGGAAAATTAATTATAATCTAAAAGCATAAATATTATTCAAATATGTTTATCAGAAGCCATCATAATGGACAAGAAACTACAGTGAAGTTATGTATTATCGGGTATGTATTATCACAACTGACAACGATAATATCACAGTAATCTGGTGTCAATTTCAGTTTTATCAGAATCAGGTTAATTTCTATCTAATCATGCTTAAGCTTTATTGGCTTACTGAGTTCTTATCTCCATTTTTATGGATGGTGTAAGAAAATGACACTTGTATTATAAATGACTAGTTATAAAGTCATTAGTAATTCATTGTAATTAAAATGAAATAAGTCCGTTTCCTGTGGTGTCTATATCTTATTTTGAAAACTTTCCATTATATTATTAAATGTAATCCAATATAGCGAATGTTAAATAATATTTTGTTGGTGGTGTTTAGTATTACATGTAATTCTTTGGAATTTGCAGCAATACCCAAAGGATATTATAGCACTCACAATAAATAAGCTTGTTTTGTATTTAGATTGGAATATTAGATACCGGTATATTTATAGCAATGCTAAAATATATTAATGTTCTACTTCAACGTAATATTAATTTGTATTTTTAGTAAGAAGTAGCGATTGGTGGCACTATGTATGCTACATCGAGATAAAAAAAAAAGAAGACAGTAGAATGTATATGTGACAGTTTGCCTAATTCTTCACGCCTAGATCAGGAATTCTCTCTGTTGATACCTTAGCCTTTTAACGGCAGGAGATAACACACAAACCACTTTAAAAATTCACCAGGCAAACACGGAGATCCACCCAGCAGACATGTAGCTGTTACTACGTTATTAAGCGTGACAGCGCGTGGATGACATGTATCCCAGAGACCATTGCAACATCGCTGATCCTAATCAAATAGAGGGTACACACTGATACAGTTATGTATCGCCCTTGACGCCTGGTTTTGATACCAAGTCGGGTATCCACCCCGCAATGCACGACCATGTACAATGAAAGACAGCTACTTACACCATTGCATACCTGAAATTGACACCTCCCCACTCGAAATCGACAACAGTCGTCAATGTCACAGAGATAGATAGGATTTTAAAAGACAAGTTTTCTTGTTTATGCACTTAAGGTACTCTAACTGAAAGTGATTTGTCGATTCATGAAATACACCCCCTGAGATATCCTCTCCATAATGTCTCAAATACTAATAGCTTGTTATGCTAACTTTAACGGGGGAAATATTCTATTGTATTTGGCAATAAAAACATACATGTATATTTATGGCTTCTCAGGTGATCGGTCAATGTGAATATTTGTTTTATCTTAATTTGATGTCAGTGTCACTGCTTAGCTCCCTGGGTGGAGATTGATCCGTGAGTTGTTAGTGTAACAGGTTTTCTATCTCCACTTGATCGTCGGCTTATTGAAGACTCTCAAACGCCACATGATGCTTATTGATAATTCATGACTAACATCACGATGTGAACTGAGAAATCAATTTCTGAGCTTTTTGTAAAGTTCAATAAAGTAACTTCAAAAACATACATATCGGGTGAAAAAAATTACACGATGACATAATGTGTTTGAAATTGACTGAAAAACTCAAATTCCCCAAAAGGTAAATTTTAGTAACAAAAAAAAAGTCTTAAAAGGTTACAAGCACCAGTGTAAAGTTGCAGGACTCAGATGTTTCACGTATGCAGTAATTTCAAACATTGCCAAAACTTTCGCAATGATAGCACTTTCCCACATAAGAAGTGTTGAATTGGAGTTACAAGGTTTGTAATAGTATGGCCATGTCATACACTCTGTTGTCTTTATTCACTGCTCAGACTTTTTAACTTTACAAAATGTGTTTACATTTCTTTCTAGTGTTGGAATTTACCAAACACGTTAAAGGCACAGTAAGCCGTTTCGGCAAACAGAGAACTTTATATAGCAATGAATCTCCAAAACTGTAACATTCACAACCTTGAAATGGGATTCTTTGAAGCACATTTCGCAGCTATTGTATTTACTGATATGAAAATATCCTTATACAAATGTGATGAAATATTGAAATTCAATATTTATGCTGTCATCTCCTTAATACACATGTGTTAATATGAATATTTCTCAAGTGCCAGATATAACATTTGTAGGATAAACCAAATATTGTATTGTTAGTTTTAATGTTTCACCTATATCCTATTTACCACCTGTATCATATTTCTCCAGACAAAGTCAACATACTTCTTAGCCATCTCTCTGTATGTTACCATCTTTGTAGTTTTAGATCTGTTAAATACTCAATCATTCCTCTATTGTTAATGATATCCTTCTGAAAGTCTTCCCACAAACACTTTCAGGTAGCAACTTTCAGAAATCCTTTGATCTTCTCCAAAGTCCAATCAAGGCACTTCACCTATCCCAGATAGACAATCTATACCTATTTAATCAATGTGTTATTACGGCAGATTAAAGGTGAAATAAAACAATATTGTAATCCATGATTGTGAAACTGTGATGTTAGCATGGAGACCCTACTGTGTAACATTGTGTGCATTACAATAGGGGCCTAAACACATTGAAAAATCTGTGCAAATACACTTGTAGAGACAATAGAATGCTGGACAATCTGTTCTCACTCAAGAGGGGTTTGGATTCCCTAAGGGTAGGTATGTCTGGTAGGTTTATTTTAGACAAAAGATATTTGAACTTACGTTAACGTGGTAGATATATACTAAACGTGATAGAGTGGGAATTTCAAAAGTAAACTGGTCTCATGCAGAGAGTGCTATAGACTGTAGTCTGTAGATCTTTTATTTGCCTCATAAAACATACTGGGTTTATAGCTATATACAAATATTTTCTTTGTAACTATTATGGCTCATAATCAAGCCAAGTATGTAACAAAGGAATGCACAAAATAATTTCCTTTTTTTTTTTTGCAAACCATGAATCATTGCGTGAAGTATGTAGATTGTTTTTATTCAAATTGTTGCAAGTATTACATTAGAAAGAAATCAATGAACTGCTAGGTTGAAGTGAATCTTCTGGTTACATTTTTCTGCTACCTGACTAATGTCAATACAGCATGTGCGTCACACCATAGATATTCTAGATATCAAGTGTACTCCACTAAATTACATTCCATGCCTGCTAATTGCAAATTGCTGTTAATTACTTCATCCATCACTTCTGAGAGCAGAGAATTTACAAAACACAGGTAAATTCTTGTTAATTTTGACCCAGCTGATAAACACAAATAAACAACTGCTTTTTAGAGAACCTGTGGGTGTTTTGAGTAGGAAGAAAGTTAGTTGATAAATATTCATAGGAAATCATTAAAATTTCATGTTTTCGCACTATTTTCTATTCCAGAATTTGTATTCATACGCACCCTTTCCATACTGAAGGCAACCAGATATGCCATATCATATAGCAGTTACTATGATTAACCCAGCAGGCATCGAGGTGGTTAAAACCATAATGATGGTATATCCAGAATGTATACACCTTTTCAAAAACTAATTTCTATACTTTTTTTCTATTTTTTTTCTTTTCAAAAACATACATACAGTAATTCTCCTAGTAATTCGAACCCTCTAATTATTCAAAGACAAACTAATCGGAGAAAGTACCCTAATTAATAAATGGCAAGTTTCAAAGAATGTACGAAAGCAGACCCTACCTCCAAGTGCCAATTTTCTCAGCAGTTCATCCGATCCCAATTTGTAAGTTTGACAAAAGTTTGATAGATATTTCCTGAACTCCACTCACTAAATCACAAACAAGATTGTGACTAAATTCATCCACACATAACCAATATAACACCTCTGACATCTCAACATACCTGTCAGGTGAAACAATCTACTCCAGGTTAGCAGTCCTCGTTAAGACAGGTGTCAACATCGGATGAAGTGTTCGACTCCCAACTCTGGACACTGGCTACTCGTTGGTCAGATAGGCATTGCTCGTCGGTCATATAGGCATCGCTCGAGGAGCTAGAATAGAAGAAAGTTGATTAAGTCTCTGATGTTATACAGTTTAGAGTATTAGTATTGGTCGATGACCTGGCTAAAGTGATTGAATCGATGACATCAATGGTAGCAAGTTGATGTCAAGTTTTAGCAGCACGTGTGTAGGAGACGACGATCCATTCAATGAAGCTAAGAGTAAGACTAAACGAATAATATTTCTAAGAATATTCTGTATGATAGACGATTACAAATTGTATCGATAATGTAATGGAATAGAACCAGTCAATAGCAACATTGAGGATGTCTGGCAATGACTGTGAATGCAAGCCACTGAAAGGCTATTTTCTGTAACATAGGCAATTATTTTGAAAATTAATGATAAAATACTGCAAATGCTGTTCACTGATCATTGATTTACGGCCCTCAAGTATGTAATAGTACATTCAAAATTAAAATACAGTGTACATGTACTGTACCTATAAATTTTACTTTATTCATAATTTTGTAATTAAAGTCTGAGATTTAACATTAACATCAATCAAATGAAAATCCTATTAGAGAATACAAATCAATTCAGTGGAATCATTTCATTTGACGTAAGTGCTTTGGGAAATCTTCCATGCAAATGTCAATGGTATTTCATTAATGTTATTAAATTGAATTCATTGCCTTAAGTAAACATAGATAAATCTCATTTTATCCAAAATAATGTTAATAAATAGTACAGCAGTAGTTCTATATTTACCGGTAGCAGTGGTCAAATGACAGGTAATCTCAGATACTACTGCTTCTGAAAGGAGAGCTGACCTTAAGTGTGCCCTTGACCATCGGCCAAATTTATATGAGAACCCGTCTGTATGACTTCACAAAGACAGGGACATCTCTTTTCACACCTGACACGATTAAAAACATGATCCCTGTCCTATCGCATTGTCTCCCATTCCCTGCGAACAATTTAATCCCCTGTCTTTGACCAGATATTCCCCCATCTTCGGGCTACAAGTTGTCTCTATAGGAGAGCAGCCTCGGGTGGATCTCCACCTGTGACCGTCGGCTCAATCCTCGTCTCTCGTTACCATACCTGAGGGGGACCCGGAGCGCCCCCTGGCTATTGTCGTATGGTAGCCGACTCAATTAAGCATGGGAGGTACAGGAAACAGGAGCAATTCATCTAAAGTAAGCACCATTGTTGTGTAAACGAGTCGATAATAATTACTCTGCTAATCCTTTTGATCCAGGTAATCCGTCATGTTTGATCAAGATACAATGTGGGGAGGAAGAAAAGTGAGTGAATTCTGAGCCTAGAACAACGCACTGTGAGCTGATATACATGGGGGTGGGGTGAACTGAATAGTGGTGGGGGTGGGGTGGACTTGATAGTCCTGGGGTGAGGTATACTGAAAAGTAATGGGGTGGACAGGACTGGATAGTGGTGGAGTGGGGTAGACTACATTGTGGTAGTCGTGTGGAGTGGATAGTGGTGGCATGGGGGTGGACTGGATAATAATGGGGTGGTGTGGACTGGATAGTGATGGTGTGGAATGGATAGGGGTGGGGTTAGGGTTAGGGTGTTACAGACTAAATAGTGGTAGGGTGGGACAGACATTTTACTACCGTACATTGTGAGACAACCATCTATGCTTAAAAACAAAGGAACAATGGGCATGTTTATCAATGAAAATGATGTGATTTGAGAATAGTTCTGCCTAACATTCAATGTCTATATAAACAATAATAATAATAATAATAAAATAATAATAATAATAATAATAGCAATAATAATAATACATGTACAATGTAATAATAACATGTGCATTGATATTGCACTAAATCCACGCTCAGAAGCATGCTCATAGGACTGCTTTATCAACTGATCTATGTGCTCTCATTTCACCTTCTCAACTCCCTGTTGCCATTTCAGACATTTAACATTCACAATTCCAGAGTTATTTCAGGTTTTCATCCCATTATTAACACACACTCCATTTTTCTAAAACAAGTGTTGGTATTAAATTATGAACACCAAGTCAATGACAATTGTATGATGTCATGGACATCTACGCAGGAATGTTTAATTCAGAAATTGCACGAACAATTCATTTGCTTCCACATCCCCAGGCTAAGATTAACCCATAACACTTTAATTTTATAATCCTGGCATTATCCTTGTAGATAGATGGCTTTCTCTTGTCCTTCAATCCTTATTACTCGGACTCTCAGCGCATCTGTGTGCAGAGGACAATTATTGAAGTAATTACTTGACTCCACAAAAATAGGCAACTCAATTGATCAGAACAATACACAATAATACGTCTTTGATGGAGTCAGCACAAAGGTTTATTTTTACAATTATCGGATTCCTCTTAAATAGCTGGAAGTCAGAATTAATGCACTTTTTCTTAACAAAGGACACAAGTTTGACTTTTGCAATATACAAACATGTACTTGAATTACAAGTTTATAACCCTTAGGGAAGTTGGACAATTATTGGAAGTGTTTCAATGGATGGCTGGATTCCGCTGCACCATCAATTGTATTGAAGACTCTTTTATCTTAAAATGGAAAACTTGTTAAACTCTGTAAGCGCGATGGAGGTTTGACAATAATTTAAAGATTAAATGCTGGTGACACTTGCGTCATTGTTTCAAAATAGAAAGCCCACACTGAACACAAAACAAAATAGGTTTTCCTTCAATTATTGCATTTATAGATTCCCATAGAAAAGGTTTTTGTGACATAAACACAACCATCACACTTTAATTGATCTAATATGTCTCTGTTTGATGTTGATTATTTGTTACATGGGAAAGAAGAAATATCATTAATTCAATCAACATAAATTAATCCCCATAATAGTATAGCAAACACAATGTATGTAAATAAATATTTACTTATTTTAAGGTTGACGATACCTATTAACAACAACATAAATTGCTCATAGGTTAAGATAAAGAACCGTACACTACTACATAAATCTGATTCTATTTAAGATGTCATTAATAATTATAAATCTATAGTAGAATGAGCTTCCACTCATTTGATATTTTGGTATAAAATTTAATAGACAAAATATTGAGTAATAAAATGGGTTCCAAACCCAACCCAGTGCCGGTATACTGTTTATCCAATTCTGTGGTGCATAGGTGTGTTATTACGAGGGTGTACTGTACTGGTATATTAATGAGAGCTCCAGGCACATGTATCTTCAAAGAAAATTGACTAAAATTATGTTTAAAAAAAAAATGACAATCTTGGTTGCATATAAGGGGTTAATTAAATCTACCAGGAGCCTCATCTGGATCTCAGACTGAATGAATGTGAACCTACACTTTAATAACATCACATCAGACGAGTCAGTGACAAGTCATTTATCAAGGTCTATAATTAACCCTAACTTTGTGGCACATGTTACATATCCTTTCCTTTCTCACTTCCAATTACAACAGTCCTTGTTGCTTGACACTTGACTGAAAACTGCCGTACTTCTCCCAGGCCTAGAGCTATGTCTATCTCTCCATCACAAGCTGCTTCAATAACCATCTCTAGTCATTCTGTATGAACAGCATACTGCGGCTTATGCGATAAAGACATATTTCAGCGACGACAATATTTAAAGACAGGTCAATAGTCGGTAATGTTCTCATGGCTGGCTGGCTCTTGTGTGCGAGTTACAATTGTTAAATATTAGTTCAGCGTTCATCGCGGTTCCATTAGTAACTTTGACAGTTCAGCCGGTTTGTATAATATGATATTAATATCGTTCAGTGATGGTTTAGTGCGATTATTCTGGGCCGGTTAAATGTAAGTCATTTTCTAACCTAATCTTGGAGGCCATCACAGGTCTGCTAATGGTAATTAAGGATAACGAGGTGGATACAGTTAGATTGTGTAGAAAGGTTTGGGAAAATAGCTTAAAAATTGATGATCCAAGAAGGTGAATAGATGCTGTGATACCAGTGATCCAAACGATGCTTTGAATACCTAGCGTACTGCTAACAATATATTATCTGGATCCTCTTTACTACAGTGATACACTGTTACAGGGGTAGAACACAGAGTGCCTTATCAACCTCCCTGTGGGCATCTCCAGTTGCCTTCAACATGAAGAAGGTTAAGATGGAAGGATCTGGACACAGCGTCTTTGCATACAGCAGTTGTCACCCTTTCTATATACTAGTAGTCTGCACAAATGGTCTCAGGGTCTATTACCTCAACATGCCTGCTACAGGCTTTTCTCCCATCAAAACCAAGCTTGACACATTTGGGAAGCACTCTTTTTTTTTAATTTTCTGCTGCAAAACACTGAAACATCCTACTGCACCCCCACCCCCCTACGACCCCCCTCCCACCTGACATTTCCTCCAGCTCTCCCTGTCCTTAGATCTAGTTGCAAAACTTTTCTCTTCAGTCAATTACTTTCCAAATCAATGACAATGACATCCCTTTACTATGTGCTGTGAACATGCTCTTCAAGCATGGATAATGGCAGTGGCATTTGAATTTTTTTTTTATCAATAATACCGAACAACAATCATAATTACTCTCTATTAGGTGACTGATTCATGACATGTATATGTACGGAGGTCTATGTAAATATTAACCACTGATCTCCGTATCTAGATGAGCACCACTGCGGGGAACGACACGGGAGTTCCTGAGTCAGGCATGTGTGATCATAGGGTTAATCAGCTATGACTGTTTTGATGCCGTCCTTACATGATCAAAAAAATATGACTGCGATACACCCACTTGTACATCTGTGTTTAATGGGGAAATCAACTATTGATGCGACTCCATTTAAGCTGGATTTTGTCAAGATCAAACGGATAACAAATACAAATACAATCATTTGAGATGCCATTACCTGAAGTATTTATTATTGATTGCTCGCTGAACCAGGCGGTGGCTGTGTGGTACAAACATGCAGGTAGAAGTGTGTGAATCCGTTATCATAGCTGGATAGCGTGGATCACCAAAATTGCTTAAGTTTCAGTGGTGTCAAAGATACATAATAGTCTTCAACTCTAAATGGCAGGGTTGTAAAATCAAACTAGCGATAGCGATATATG
This sequence comes from Lepetodrilus ovalis, assembly GCA_032361185.1. Lineage (NCBI taxonomy): Eukaryota > Metazoa > Mollusca > Gastropoda > Lepetellida > Lepetodrilidae > Lepetodrilus > Lepetodrilus ovalis. The sequence continues at coordinate 7,728 of JAUTBQ010151719.1, read as the reverse complement.
TAGCGCATTAACTGATCATATTATTACAGGTTGTCATTTGTCACTGTTGTCATTTGTCATTACTGTCATGTTTGTCCTTTTCAGAATCAGTGACATTAGACTTATGCTCGGTCAGTATTTCTTTTTTAATGGCAAACAATGAATATTAAAAAGAAATATATATCTTAGTACAGTGCCCCCTCGATATAAGGCTGTTCGATACAGAGCGGATTCGGATATAAGGCTTGGTCAGATGTGGACCCCATTTTTATTTTTTGTTATTTACCTGCACTATTATATAAGGCTGGTACTATAAGGCTGGGGGTATGTCATGGACCTCAAATACAGCCTTATATCGAGGGGACACTGTATTTGGATATGTCCAGAAACATTCTTCCACAATTTACTACATAGTCGCTGACATCATCATGTTGAACCCTCTTTTTAGAGGCAGGATTAGATGGAATTGTGAATGTTGGCCTTCTATCACCTGAAATGGCAGCTTTGGTTGTATACTCCCCAGTAAGTTGAGAAGGTGAAATGAGAGCAGATTGATCCATTGACTGTGGTAATAATTAGGTGCCATGAGCAGGCTTTCAAGCACAGATTAGTACATGTCGGCTGTAAGCTGCACGTGTTGGTGTACGTCGGCCGTACCTTCATGAGGGAGGTGCAGGAGTCTAGGATCCTCTCGTTCACCTCCAGCTCCACACCCGTGTCAGCCTCCCGCGTCTTCCGCAACATCTCCTACATAGAAAGAGCACGTCATTAGTCTGTGTTGCGGCATGGGGTGAGGGTGGGAGGGGTTATTCGGTCGAGTACATTTGGTTGAGTACATATATACTGCGAAGGAGAGATAACAACAATGGATAGATCTACAACCATAATGTGGAATTGCAAATTAGTGGAAGAAAAAGCAAATCAGGAAATGTTCACACCAAAAGTTGAAAAAAACATTGATGAGCAGTTTCAGTATTTTCCAAAAGTGAACAAATTTATAAGTGAATGATGAAATGACTTGCCACAAGAAATAATAGATAGTATAGTTCTTTTTGGTTTGTTCTAGGTTTTTTTTAATTTGTGGTTATTTTCAACCCGTCTTTCATTATTTAAAATGTTAATTTCGGATGAGGGTATAGCTGAATGCTCTCTAATTCCACCCCCGAGTCATACTGATAAAAACAACAATTATTAATAAAATAATGTAAGTAGACGGTGGTGTTGGGTCACCTCTATCTTCCTGGCGGCCTCCTCGATGGCCTGTGTGGTTGACGCCATCTCCTTGTCCACCATGTCTCCGATCTCCTCCGCCTTGACGTCCTCCATCTTAGGCACCAGGTCCTCGGCCAGCTTCATCACGTCCTGTACTCGCTGTATGCACGTGTCCACCTCCGACGTGATACTGCCGCCTGGGGATCAGGGGGCATAACTCATGTCAATAAATTAAATTCATTTTTTGTCTCAGGATGCAAGCTTCAACAGATGCTGCAGTTCACTTGTGCAGGCGATAGAATAATGTAAAAGTAATAACTTGTTAAGTTAACAGACAAGTAATGACTAGCTAAAGTTACAGCCAATCAGCTGTGAGTTAACGAGTGTCACGTGCGTACCTTTGCCGATGCTGTCAAGTAGTGTCAGTGCAGACGTCCCAGTGTCGCGACACGCCAAGGTCAGGTGTTCGCCAGGCTCGATCTGAGCCGAGTGCGACGTGGCAAACCCGTGTACAATGCAGTCACCCATCCCGTGGGAAAACCTGCTTATTGTCCCGATGAAAATGTCCAAATCTGAAACATAACAAAAAGTAGATAATAATACAGTGTTCCCTCGATATAATGCTGAAATTTGGGTCCATGACATACCCCCTGTGTTATAGTACCCACCATATACGATAGTACAGGTAAATAACACACACAAAAATGGGATCCACATCTGACCCCACCTTATATCCGAATCCACTGGGTATCGAACCATGTTAGGTATCGAACCATGTTATATCAAGGGTACACTGTAATAACTATAGTAACATAAAAATAATAAATAAACTGATTAATAAAGCACTTCAACTATTAACCAATCACTGGTACTCTATAGACATGATCAAGAGAGAGTGAATAATGAATAAACAAATAGTCCAGTACCTTTACGATCTCCTGCATAACTTCCTTGGCTCTGTCGTAAATTCTTCAGGCCCTCCAACACCAGTTCTGCCCTCATCAAGAGGTATTCTGAAGACATCAGACAGAGGAAATAAACATCAGTGAAGCTTCCAAGGTTCAACATACAGATCCTAAGTCTAAATGTTATATTAGATTTCTATGCAAAATTCTATCGGAAAGGAAAATTTAGCATTGATATGTGCCATGAAAAGTAAATACAAAAATTAAAAATTCATTAAAATAAGTTTCCTTTGGGATCAAGAAACAGTGTGCAAAGAAACAGTAAATATAACATTTTAACCATCTGGGTGTTGGATCAATCACAATAGCTATTAAATGCCACTGGAAGGGTTAAAGATATTTATTTATGTACCGGCAGTGCATGTGACTGTGGTGTGGGTCGGATTTTCGTTTTGATCCAGGGCGTCTTGGATGATGGCCTTGCCTTCTAAAACCCCTCGATCTGCAATACAAACACAGATGTTATTAATATAAAATAGATACATATAGTTAACACAGAATACAAAACTAATAACAGAAGACTGATGCATTTGCACATGTATACAAACTTTTTAATAAATAGATTTCTTTTTTCTGACTTACCTATTAGCTTTTTATGCAGTTCATCCAACTGCCCTCCTAATCTGGTTTCACTCTCCTGCTTGTCGCTCCTAAGTTGGTCCAACTGTTTCTGTAGCTCTTCCATTTTCTGAGCCAAGGTTTCCTCCTTGGACAGTTTCTCAGCCAGTGTCTGATCCAGCTGACCTTGCAACTCTGACATTTGACCTTTTAACCTCTCCTCTAGTTCTTCCCGCTCTTTCTTGATGACGGTCAAAGAGGTATCGAGCTCTGACAGCCGATTGGACAGTTCCTCTTCCTTATCTTTGGCACTCTTTTGAGCCTCAGACAACCTTGATTCAAGGGAGGCAACTGAGGACTGACTTCCTTGCAGTTCATTTTCTAACACAGTTTTGCTTTCAGTTACATTTTGAAGTCTACCTTCAAGGTCCTGAAAGGAAAGAAGGTTTTAAATATATAAATGTGCATAATTAGAAACATGAAGTCATTGAAATTTTTTAATTTATGAACAAATTTTTAATCTAAGTTTTATTTCATCAGTCATCCATATTAATATTCATCAGTATTTTACCCCAAAAAAACTCAATTGTCATCAATGCTGTTCAAGTACAATAATCTCACAAATGAGAACTGTTAAAGTAACTTCTAAGAAATCTGAAAAAATAGAATTTGTATCAAACATACGGGGAAAATCAATACAATACATCTAACTGCAGTAGTATTTTTGTTAATGTTTTAATTATCATCTCTGTTGGATTTAATATTATTTATTAACACAAATTTCATTTAAGAGGAAATTGATGGTTTAAGGCCAAGTATAAAGGTAGTTTCCAAAAACATGAAAGTCATATCCTTCAGAGCAGTTTTAGAATCGGGACCTTTGGCACCGGTTACCACCATCACTATATATAGATATATAGGATATTCTTACATATACAGTCGAGAGAAGATCAAGCCATAGGCATATATCTGCATGGGAGTTAACACATGAAAGTTCACCATTACCTTGCTTTTTTGCCATCCTTCATAGAACTCATCCAGCCCCGCTGCCTGTCAATACAGTAATGTTTTCCAGCGGTATAGGCTGTTGTCTTTCTGGCGACACTACACCAGACACTACAGCTCTCTAATGACACTACAGCAGACACCATGCTGGGGACGGGCTGGCGGTCTCATGCTTACAATATACATACCACATGCTCAGAGTTGTCTTCTCTCAATGCATGCCTGTTAGGGTTATCTCCCTTCTGATCTGAGAGTGATGCCCCTCTGTACAGTGTGTTATAAATGGGAAGATAAAGCCAACATATGTTTTTCTCTTGTTTTTCTCATATACTTGTCCCACCAGTTCAATAATATGAACTATTTCCCCACAATGTGGCTTGGATTTTCATTCTGAATGAAAATATTATAATTTGTCAAATGTTTATTAATTTATCAATAGTCCATGAAAATGAAAAGAAGAGAAAAAAACATACATATGGCCTAAAGAAAATCATGCACTTACCCTAAATCATAGTTCCTACAGATCCTATGTTAATATCCATTTTAGGTTTGCCAGAATGTTACTTAAACTTAATAACATAAATTAATAATGATTGAAAAGTAGCAATTATAGCAAACATAGATTTACCAGAATGTTACATCTATGTCTATCTCTTGTCAATGGACAACACAAATTTAAAGTAGTGAAAAGAGAAAATATTTCCTTCACAATATTAATAAGCATAACTTTCAGGCCTCAACTCACCTTGGCAAATCACACAAGACTCCTCAAGATCTGATTATTTCAACAAGCAAACACATCACAAACAGTACTAAAGCATTCCGACAACGCATCACAACTTTTGACAAGAATCACACCACATTCTCCCTATGGGACTTTTACCTCTTTCTGATTCTCCAAGAGGGAGCATTTACCCGTGACCTCTGACAGTTGACCTGTGACCTCGTCAGCACTCTTCTGCAAGTTGTTGTGGATCACTTGCTTTTCCTGCTCCAGACGTTCCAGTTGCATCTGCGACTCCTAGCAGCACGACAGTCATGGAGGCATGCACAGACACGGTGTTAATTCATGCACGCTACGCTTACAGTCTTACAGCTAGAACTAACAACCTGGGGCCCATTTCACAACAGTGTCTTAACTAGTTAGGAGATCCTAAACCACTCCTAACGGTTATCACCTGGCAACAAGCGTTTCACAATGTCACAAGTCTGCATTCCTTCATAAATCAACATCTAACTTAGGATGTGATAAAATGGGTCAGAAAGTTAGGACTGATAAAGTTAGGACACATTCGTGAAACAGGGACCTGGAAACTTACAAGATCTAAAATACCAGAATTAAAAATAAATTTGTTTAGCTTACAACATATTTAATTAACCATGAATGTCATGGGATTGGGTAAAAGAAATTCAGCTTACAAGACCCACTCGCTGATATAAATAGATTTATGATCTGATTAATAATAATAGCAACAAAGCATAGCCTTTTATCAAATAACAAATGCATGTGTACTGCAAACAAACCTCAAATACCAGAAATAATTTGATTTATCATAAACGTGAATAAAATATAAAGAATTCAACACTTTTAAAAGTTCTTGCTGCAATAATGGTAAGAAAGCATATTTAAATTCTGACATTTAAACAACTTTCCTCTAGATCAGTAATCAGAAGAATTGCAACATAAGGCATCATCAGTTGCCTACAGTATTGTACAGGTTAATTATTTCACTTAGAATAAATAATTCCGCCACAAAAATGAGGTACTGTTACAGTTGAATAAAACAATGTGGGTTTGAAAGCTGCTGCAATAACCTATCACTCATTTTCAAGCAGCATTTGTAAGGACAAGATTCTGGTGTGAACATGGTTAGCGGGTTAATTGTGACGACTAATTCTTACTAATTCAGAACAGTGACAATTATGCATGCGATTCTTTTTCTAAATTTGTCGTAAGTGGAGAAAAAAAACTTTCCTAAACGTCAAGTCAAATCAACGCATGCTGCTAACAGTCAAATTGATGCGAAAATTTAAAACAACATTGAAAAACTACGTCATGAAACTAATTATGTGTAATTAAAACAAACAAAGTAGGAAAAATAAAACAGTATCTAATTAGGCATAATTAAAATAATGTTAATGATTTAAATTCCATTGTGACGATTGAGCATCCTGTAATTCATTTAAATGTCAATATCAAGATCGGGGGCCCATTGCTCAGAACAGGTGTAGCTACAATGTGATTGTAAGTAACATTTTAGAGGCACGCTACAAATGTAAGTAAGTCTAGTTGCACATATCACTTTTATCGTGCGCTACAATATTTTCTTGCTAACCATATTCTCAAGTATTGTTGCAATAAAATTCTTCTATGCCTTTGAATTATACTTGTAGTGGTCACTAAAATGTGACTTACAATCAACTGTAGCTACAACTGTCGGGTTCAGCATGGCACTCGGTCTCAGATGTGGCGTCAGAAAGAGTAGTCAGAGTCTGTATATCTGCCAGTTACTGAAATACCAAATATAAAAGTTTTTCAATTTGAAAATTCTTACCTTGATGACCTGTTCTTTCTCTTCCATAGCTTTCTTCTCACTTGTAAGTTGCTTCGATATGTCTGCATGCTGAAAACAAAGAATTTTCCTTATGCCCCTTATGAAATTTCAGTAATTATCTAAACAGTAAAGTAAACGATGTGCATATTGTATTAGAAGAGATGCCTTAATCCTCACTATGATGGCAACTCCTTTTTTTTCTCTTTTTTTTTAAACCACCCCAGTATTTGCAAAGTCTTCCAGGATTCATAAACATAATGGCTAATTTAGTGAATCATCTCTTTGGTTGGCCTTTTGGGCGCTGTTCAACAGGATGATAAAAATACTAAAAGATCTACAACTAGCAACACAAAGGGAGTTAACTTTCAGTGTCACAATTGTTGTAAAATAAAATTAAAACAAAATTTCGGAAATGGGGCCTTAACTCACGTTTCTTAGCAACTGCACGTGTTCTTCACGTAGTTTGCCGTAAATGTCCTTCATCTTCTGGAACTTCTCCTGGTTGGCCTTGGCTTGTTCTGGAAGCAGACAACCAGCATGAGAACCACCAACAATCAGCAACAATCTCCCCAGCCTGGATGAGCTGTCAATCTCCTAGTGAGTGACAGCATCTATCAGCCAATCAGAACAAATTAGAGCGTGACTTGTGTAGCCATGTGCCCAACATCCATCATACATTTTCTTAGCAAGGCAAGCATAACACAGGCGACAACTTTATCTTCAGGTATCAATAACATGGTGAAACCATGTGTATGGAAGAACTGCCAACAGAAACTACCTGAATCAATACTACTGTTGGTTTGCATGATCGAAGCATGTGACAAAGCTTGACAGAAATACGTCAAGGAGGCATGACTTTGTGATGGGTCAATTACACTTTAACTGGCAACAATGTACTCCTTCACACGTTATATAGGTTACTGGAGATAGGACGTGTTAGGCAACTCACTCTCAGCTTCTGGTAGTTTGGCCAGACTGTCTAGACTGGCTTGGGCTTCATCCCTTTCCTTTCGTAGATTCTCGCTGTCCTAATATACGCAGAATAGAAACAAATTTGTTTACCTTTTGGTCAACAGATCCTAGAATATTTTTAATAATGTAACTACCGTAATCCTTGTCCAAGCTATTACATGACTATCTTTTGGATTTTTTAAATATATATTTTTTTAATTGTTTCTTCAAAATAGGCAAAAAGAAAATGTTTAAAAAATCGTCACAAAATGTCTGACAATAACTTGTATTCACCATACATAGAACATATTGGGTGAAATTACACGGATATCTTGGATGACCTTCACCCTTACTGAACAATAGGGAAACTACAGATAAATATTAATTTATTTGGAGCACTAGTCTTAAGCATTTGCCATTATATTATTATTTTTTTTTTGTAATGGGGTTTATAGTCGCTTTCTAGAATCTTTCACTAACATCACGACTTGTCAGTTTAGGGC
>JAUTBQ010151708.1:0-13908 GCA_032361185.1 Lepetodrilus ovalis | reverse complement strand
TGTCAATTCCAAAATTATAATTAACTGTGTAGATAATACTTCTACTACTACTACTACTACTAATACTACTATTACTACTATTACTACTATCACTACTACTACTACTACTACTACTACTACTACTACTACTACTAATAATAATAATAATAATAATAATAATAACACTAATAATAATAGTGCATTTATAATGCGGTAAACATATTAAAGTATACATGTATGGAGCAGACTTGTCATGAATTACAATACTCGTTAAAGTTGTCATGAACATTGTAAAGAGGTATGACGGTTCGTTCTATACAGAAGATTCGTGTGGCTGGGGATTGTATAAACACGTGGATAAATAGAAATTTAAATACGATGCAATAGTACATTTTGTGGATTTACTAGCATTAGAATAGGGAAAACAAATATACCTGCTACCCGGTATGTTAAATCGTGTTTTAAAGTAAGTTCACCTTTATGATATTGATTTAGATATCTCAAGATATGCTATGCAAATCTTTCCCTTGCTAATTGTTTTTTTAGATAACCCTTATTGTTGATTGATGACTCGCATGTGACCAATGTCATTGGCGTTGGAATATGTAAATCGATGTTACATGATAGAATGGCACCCCTCCGCATATTTAGCAAAGGTATGAAGGTAAATAGTAATAGGTTAAATAGACAGAAATTTTATTTGGGGATCTACGAAGTTGTAACTTTGAATTTGGCAGGGTACATGCATTTTCTAACATAATATTCAAAATTTGAGTGACCTGATTAAAATTGTATTTGAGTAACGGTACCAAACATGGGTTTGTAACATTACCTTCCAGACTATACCATTACTACTACTACTACTACTACTACTACTACTACTACTGCTACCATAAATTTTTTTTTTATACTACTACTACTACTACTAGGCTACTATTACTACTATTTGGCTACTACTACTACTGCTACTACCACTACTACTTCTACTACTACTGGTAATAATAACAATAATAAATTAATAATTAATATAATAGTAAGTTATTATTATTACTATTATTAGGCCTACTATTATTATTATTAATAATATAATACTAATAATTATCATAATAATGATTACACTACTACTAATAATACTACTACTAATAATAATAATAATAATAATAGTAATAATAATAGTAGTAGCTGTACTAAATTGTATTAACGTACATACGGTGTACTTGTCTTATTTTGTTGTTCGGTTGACTGGGCTATGCAGTTGATTTTCCTGTCAATTCCAAATATAGACTGATTATTTTTGCTAATGATCCATGTCAACACAGTCACAGAGATCAAAGAAAAATGCCTGGTTCCAAACCCACTCACTTCAGTTAAAGGTTCCATGCTCTGGCTATATACATGTGGCTTGCTTCTTCACACTAGCTATGCTATACCAGTCACCGACAGTAAGGACATGGAATTTGACTACTGCGATTACAGCTTAGAAAATACGGATACGCTCAAATACAGGGAAGTTAATAACATATTATAACATATTACTAGTAATTAAGCAAGATTACCAAATGGAATATTTCGTCTCCACACCGTTAGAAAGGCGTTACTGGCTATGATACAAATGAAAATATAAATATTGTACATACCATACTATATCATTGTGCATTACTTGTACCTGTATTTATTGTTCAGCCTTTTCGTAAATATTTTTACACAGTTTGTACGTATTTGGTTTTGCGGTTGTTAGTGCATACAGAGCAAAACGTTAATGTAATATCTGTCTGTCTAGATATTTCTGTAGGGAAATGCTCGTTTCAATTTGTAAAGTGATTGTTATTGAGGCGATTAATCTGCAGATTCACAGACGTCAGTTGAATACTAGATCTACGTTGTAAGGGATAATGTTTTCCCTTTCTTCAACATCACTATCATGTTTTAGACGAGCGGTTACCAGTATGTAGTGACATTCGCTGACAGTTACATAGAGAATATTAAACGAGTGTCCGTTAGAGACCATTAAAATTTATCTTTAAACGAGTTGTTTTCAATTCGTATTTATCGGACACGAGTTTAGTGTAATATTTCTCACACACCGTCAAAAATTACTTTTATTCGTGAACATTAGCTGCGTTTGAAGATTCCAGGCGTGTGATCTCTACAACCGGGGTGTAAGAAAAATTAATATGTTCTGTGTTCAAGCCTATTTGTATTCGACTGACCTCAAGTTGTGATTAGCCTATTCCTAATTAATACTGTACTAAAATACATACTATACAAGTATTCTAATAAATACTGAATTACAGTCATGCTACTAAAATTAGAAATAAAAAAAAACTATTTATTATATTCAGAAACGGGTAGGCTTACCGAGTAGTTACTCGGTAAACTATTCAAGGGAACAGACATACAGACGAACAGTATATTCTCCGAAAACCACAAACGTTGTTACACGATATAGAGTGTCTTTTGATATACTAATATTATTCTACGAGTTCATAAGAGTAGTTTTCTCCAGGGGAGTTTTTAGGAAACAAATGCAATTTATATTTATATATATTTTTTATAAACAATACTCCTATTGAAGTGAAAACATATTACTTGTACTTGGGAATCCTTTAAAATAGAAATGGTAGATTATTTAATGCGATAACACATTAAATAGTAACGGTATATGCAAATTAGAAATTAGTAATCCATTTCACCAGTTATACTACGGTAACTACCATTCTTAATGTACGGAGCGGAAATATGGAAGTCATGAACATGAAGTTAACATGAAAACGTCATTTAAAATTATGTGAAATAATATATTATTTGAACTCATCTGGATAAGCAAATTTACAACAACTAACAATATAGAGTACCAATATAAGCAAACATGTGGTTACATATTATTACTAAAGGAGATATAATATACATGCTATATCACGTAGAAATTGGTGTATAATTTCATTTCTTGCTAAAATTTGAATTTCTATCAATTTTACGTAAACAAATATTCCCCAAACAACTTCTGTAATAATCCTACTATTGAAAACAAAATGGTATACATATGCACACCAAATTCTAACCATGGTAGCTATTCTCTGTTACTCTTTAAATTGTATGAATACATTATTTACATCATGACTAGCTTCAATACTTCAATTTGAAAATTATTTTCAGGACCGTGCGCTATCTTGCAGACGTGTTGCAAGAGCTACCCACACTGGATACTGACAGTGGAACGCTTGGACACTAGTTGTAAATGTTGTATAACTACTAATTAACCGTTACTAATACTATCATTCTCATTGGGTACTATTAACTGTATAGTTATTGATGTATTTGTAGATTGATTGTGCCAATGCAAATATGTTTTAACTGTATGGTTGTAGTATTCAAAAAATATTTCGGCCACCGGAAATGGAGTCCGTTCTCATTGCCGCTCGGGCCAGGACGTGGCGGTTAGCTGTCTAAGTGTGGTGCCGCGCCATCTCGAAAAGGATCTAATCGGGGTGTTCCTCTATAGAAACTGCATATAACTAGCATCGTGCAAGTGTACAGCACATTAGACACGCGCCAGCTTGCGAGAAGACAAGCACTGTGGGTATACGTTACCCGGGTATCTGACCCCAGGGGGGCGTGTCACCCCTCAACCCGCCCCAGCCACAGGTCGATGGCGACCTCCGGGTGTCAGGGTATCTGATGGCTATGATAGCCCAAACTGAACTCGGATAAATCTCCCAACTACTTAGCTCCGTATTGGCTCGTTGTCGCAGTAGTCTTATATACTCTAATCGAACGGCGAGCTAACTTGGCTTCCCGCGCCGAATGCACGTGTTCGCACGTGTGAGTATTGTCGCGAGCGCGTCCGTCGGTGTAATTTGTCTTGAGGAGCGTAAGAAAGTTATCAACAACAAAAAGTGGGGAAGTCTGACATGCTTCTGAAGTTGGAAGTCATCGACTCATTTCATTTCGACTGTAAATTCTGGTAGCGGGCTCGTTATGGCTTCATGGACGACACGCTGTCACGGTGTCTTGTATTCAGTTTCAAAGCGATTTCCTCGTCATTTCTTGGATTCCTCGTCTCCGCCAATCAGAAATCGAGTTTGTGGCTTCTTCAATCTCATTAGCCAATAAGCTGGTAATGAAAACCAGTAGATGACCCACAAGATTCTGTACTCTCAGATTGAAGAGTTCCAAATAAAAAGATGGCGAAACCATATATCTGCTCATGCGCACTATAAGCCTGCGGCGAACGGCGATAGCTTTTAAATCACTGTCGGCTCAATTTTCGAGCTGGACTATGTATCGATGACTTTGGGTCTTATTTAAGCACCATATTCAATCAAAACATGGACTCATTTGATAGAGGATTCGTCCGCCAATATCCCAACCATTTTGATGTGAGTATGCTCAGAGTTCCGGCAGAGATCGTAAGTACAATCCAAGCAGTCATTGTTTTGACATCATTTTCTTTCTGACAATACAGCATATTACATAGTATATATAAACGTTGCCTGCTGACATTTGACGAGAAAAACTTGCAAACTCTTTGGCATTGCTAGATCTATATCAATGTTTCTTATTCAGATAGTTTGTACGTCTTATTCAGAAAATCAAATTGTTTATATTTTACATAATCAAGCATTGATATTATTTTGCTGTTTTATAATTCAGTCTGCTGTGGTTTTGAAGTTTTTACTAATACATAATGAATGTGACTATTCTAACGAATGTAATTCGTTCACACGATGAAGAATGTCACACCATTTGTACGTATCCAAAGTCAATATTGCGGACATTTTTTATAAGCTGTTCAAGTCACAAATGGGGCAACAAATGCTTTCTTCCCCAATTTAATGTATAAATGAAAAATTACACCGCATTCTATTACACAATATTCGTAAAATATTAAAATTGGAATTCCAGACTATTTTGAAAATTATAAGATATCCTATGAGATTGCATTCCAAAAATCAACATTATTATTTTAGCAAATATGTTTGGTCTACTATGGTTAATGCAATGTAGAGAAGTAATATAGTAATTATATCACGATGCTTCCTTATATTTGGACAGTTTTCCTATCTAAGCATCGCAATTGATTGCAAACATTTACAATATATTCTAAGTGATTAAGATAGGATCCTTGATATACGAAACACAAAACTAAATGCAAATAACTTTGCTATTAAATAATTACTATTATCTTTCTATTTCTAAATGCAAATAACTTTGCTATTAAATAATTACTATTATCTTCCTATTTCTAATTTCAGAAATCCAATGGATACCCCTTACGGCAACCCTTCTAACTATTCCGATGTTTGGCGATCTTGTCCGAGTAGAAACTCGGTTACCCCCGAGTCACCTCACCCGTTTCCGGAGATGAATATGAGCTCGTTTTCTATGCCGTCACTAGAGTTTGATCAATTTCCAAATGTCTTCTCGTTCTCGCCGTGCCCACCCGGTTACAAGTGAGTACACGTCACACTTTTACATTCCCTCGTATTCTACTGTACATGCATATAACCATATGCATGAAATAAAATGGTCCACACATTCTAAAATTGAATATCAACATCGGATTCCTTAAGCTAATATCGCATTAAACATCTTGTCAATACGGATATGCTTATTGAGAGAAAGTGGTGTTTTTTTTATATATTAAAATATCAAAGGAATATTCAGGTAGTGATTTTATTTATTATGTTGTTAATTTCTTATATACATATATAATATGTAATCCTGATTTTAAAAATGTAATCCTGGTCAGCATTTCTTAGATTTTTTTTCCGGAACGTAATAACGAATAGCCGTACTATGCTATGTATACTATGCTATGTATACTATGCTATGTATATTACATTTATTACATTTATTACATTCATCTATACTTTTACCATTTATTTTTTATAAATAATGCGATCGCGAAGAGAACTGTATTATTTAGAAATGATATCCTTTAAAGATACATGATTATTATTCATTAGAACATTTTGAATTTGTAGATGTCGCTAGACCTCTGAAACAATGGGATTCGCCTTATAATTACTGCTGTCCGTACATTATTAATACTAATAGGTAAAACGGAATATAATTTCATTAAATTCAAAGCTTGAAAATAAATGCAAGTGCTAGTATAATTGGTGCACATTTTTATTTGATATAACCTGGGCGCCTCCATACTGCACTTATGCTAACGCCTATGTTACTACCGCACACACATCATAATATGGACAGTTTTAATAGTATCCGCTACTAACCCAGTTTGTTCAAATTCTCGCTTTCTCTATGTCCACTTTAAAACATTTACTATTTCCCCATAAGAACTGAATGAAAACTGTATGCAACGCTGTCGTTGCTTGTTGCTTTACCTACAGTTGACAGCTGATCTAAATTATTTTTCACTGTCGTCTGTTAGGAGCAAAATAAATGCATTCATTCTACTTATATATTCTTGGAAAACTACGAAATAGTGATACTTTGTGGTAATATCGCGCGAAAGAAAATAATATCATACACTGTAAGACAAACGCGATAGACAGCAATAGTAAATATATACAACTATTTAAATTCATTGTATTTAATTGTGTAAATATAAACATTAATTAACGAAAGGTTTACGATGTTACAGATAAATAGTATTGTTGCGCGAGTCGCACCTACTCGGAACAAGGACGGCAGGAATTATATCTTTTTTGTAGTTTTATACAAATATTTACGGAATGATTTTAAATCGAAGAAATGATCAACACAAAAATAAAATTAATAATCGGGATATCTGAATTTATGTCTGAATATTATTAATTTAAAAAAAAGTGTAATGAATTTCATACAGCAGTATTATATTGGCCTCGAAGTAATTTCGAAGTGTTTTTGAGTATGTTTTCATGTTCAAATACATTTGGGATATGGTTTTCTGAACATAATTTTGAGTATGAAATCTTACTAAAAACCGTTTTGTAAGATCGGATCATGTCTTTCTTCAACCAGACATTTCGTTTGTTATATATCGTCTGTGCGCTATGTATGCAGCGTGCATATTATTTTTCAAAAGCGCTCACTTTGATAACTTATTTTTAGTAGGTGAGTATGTGTGTCTGTTTATATTTCACCATCTCCTTCCCAACTATTAATTGATTTGTGTCAATCCCTGTCGTTAATCTCCGCGCGCTTACGTCAGCCCCTTGTGGTGAGCTGTGTAGACTGAGTCCAGTTGTACGCGCGTGTACACAGCGACTCAGGATGCCCTAACGCCGCCTAAGTGCCTGGCTATTATATAGACAGTTCAGCGTTGAAAACATGCTTGTAAGGGAATCAAAATGTTTGGTAAACTGCCTAAATTCAACTCCCCCGAAGGTAGAATTGTTCCAACCTGTTCGAAGTGTTTGTGTGCATTATTAAAGCTTATGCTACTAGATTTCGGAGGCCTTTTCACGGGTTGAGTGCTTTAACGTATATGTAATTGTCGGACATTGTTGACAAAATGTACCGACACACACGATGCTTACTTTAGGAATATTGGTCAAACATGTTCTGGGTTTTTGTGTATCATATAGCATGTTGTTGAGGTGTCAGTGGGACTTTAATGAATGTCGTCTGTGGCCAGCTGACCCCTGACCTCCCTAGCAGGTGGAATGATCACGCTTGATTCCACTCACCTTATTGCGGCCAATTTGTGTCTCAGTGGCTTGTATTGGGTCGTATATATACACAGGCCTAACTAATTTCACAGTCACGCGGTTGCTATTTTAAAACAAATATTCCTAATTTATTTGCAAACACTCATTAGTTGTGACTTGGTTCCTTGCAGAGACCTGACGGTGTTCAAGGAGAAGGCTCCCCATGACATTGCTGATGCTCTGTTGTCGCTGAAGCACGCTGTGGTACACCCTCAGTTCAGCGGACAATTGTCGCCGTTGTCGCCGCCCCCAATGCCGCCGCATTTGAGCCACAGCCAGGTCATGAACCCGGGGCCTTTGACCCCCCAGTGCCATCAGAGTCTTGGGTACGCCATGGCTCACCAGAGCCCCATGTTCCACAACTCTTACGGACCGACGCCTCCCGCGCAGTACCCCGTTCAGTACCCGGAAGCTGGTCCAAGTCCTTCCGGTCCGCAAGGTCCGCAGACGAACGTCCACTTTCCATCGATGAGCGTGAACGTTTCAATGAGCATGAACGTCGGCATGCCTCATGGTCTTGGCAACACGCAATACAACCACGTCCCGCCCCAGCAGTGGCCATCACAGCCCCAGAGCCCCACGATGGGGCAATACCACCACGGGCACTCCTACCCGCAGCCCCTGCAGCCCCAATACGGAGGCTACAACGCGCAATCGTACCCACCCTCCTACAGCTTCTCGTCCGATTTCCGGCCCGTGTCCGACGGCCGCGGTGGAATCTACTACAAACATTCGGATACGTTCAAAGATGCAGCCAGGTTCTGCTCAGTCAGTCATCTGAAGCGCTCCAAGTTCGCCGCGGAGAAGACGCCCCCTCCACCCCCAGATTTGGATCCCAACACCCTCAAGACAAACATGTGCCGGACGTGTGGAAAGACATATGCGCGACCCAGTACTCTAAAGACGCATCTGAGAACGCACTCGGGCGAGAAACCGTACAAATGTACCACTTGCAACAAGTCCTTCTCGCAGGCAGCCAACCTCACCGCACACATCCGGACACACAGCGGGGAAAAGCCCTTCCGGTGCCCGATCTGCGACCGACGATTTTCCCAAAGCTCTTCGGTCACCACGCACATGCGCACACATTCTGGGGAACGCCCCTACCGGTGCCGACTGTGCAAGAAAGCATTTTCAGACAGTTCCACTTTGACCAAACATCTTCGTATTCACAGCGGAGAGAAACCATACCAATGTAAGCTATGTCTTCTCCGCTTCTCTCAGTCTGGAAATCTCAACAGGCACATGCGCGTGCATGCAAACAGTGGATGAGAATAGCCTCAGAAGCAAAGACACACATGCATTCCGTCTACTGCAAACGTGCATTTCTATGACAACACACCAAGACTATGTTGCCATTTGACCAACAATATTGACGTCTTCATGAGATTTTACATGCTGATTGCAACCATAAGTTGTTTTGTGCTGAATGATTCCATACGGACCTACAACATTCGAGCATGTCCATGACTGAAATATACCACGACGATGTCTCGCGTCGTCACAGTAGTGCAGATATTACTGTGGTGCAGATATAGCGATCATACAGAGATTATGTATTGGAGCACATGCACAGCAGACAAAGCATCAGTGATTAATTCAGACAAACTTATTGGCGTGTTGCTCTGCTTAGATGTCTTATGGTATCTGTCGGCATGCATACAGAAGCGCTTGCGCTCAGTCTCACAACTGAAGCTATATAATGCCGTTGTCGATGATGTGCTATCGTATCTCTGGTGTTTGTATTTATCCGATCTATTAAACTGGTTCATCTGATAGACGAGTCGCGCTACTGTTGGACAGTGATGCAGGTGCCCAGTCCATATAAGGATAAACCAACAAGAAACAAACTTACGTACTGTGATTGTTGGGATTGACTAGATATATGTCATTAACAATGGCATTGACCGTGTGATCTTGTCACAGCATCTGCATGACAATGTATTACTCACTTTGTATTCGACATGAACTAAGCTACAATGACGTACATAATGCCTGCATTTCATTAGACGTGTGAAACAAATTTGACATGTAGATCTTAAACATGTTAGAGAGGTTGCCAAAAAAGGTAATAACCATGCATGTCTTTACTAGGAATCACAGGAGGTCTAAACGCATATATGAGTCATTCTCAAAAGATGCCACATTTTGGTGACATTATAGCATGTCTTTCCAGTAATAATGCATTTTTTGTTTTAGATAAAATAGCATCTATCTATCTTCCAGCATTCCAATTGTGGTCTAGATATAACAAATTAACATAAACGACCAAATATTTTTATTTACGTAGAACTGTAACGAAATTTAACGTTATTTAAAAGACCGTTACTGAAAAGATCTATCAAGAGAAAACTAATTCTGTAAATTAAATAATGGTCCCTATGTCAATTTTTTGCTAGGGCTAGTTTTCATTTTGAGATCTTCAATACTGCAAATAAAGAAATGATCAGTAATTTTCATCAGCATAGTAATTAAAGACATTAAAAAAAGTTACGCTCCAATGTATTACATTTAGCATGCAATTTTCTGCATTTGTTTCCGCTTATGCAACTCAGCGCATGGCTGGCTACTAAACTGAAACTGGCTGCATAAATGACAACAAGTACCGCTGTCTTGACCTAAGAGAACATTATTTCCTCCAGTTTTTCTATGTCGTTAATGCAAAGACAAAAAATGTTGGGACAGAGGTAAATAATGTTACATGAGCTGAATTAGGTAAGTTTGTCAAATAATTTACAATGAACTTAATAATTTAGCATTGGCTATATAAGTAATTGATGGGAATTTTCAACTACTAGCATTTTCCATAGAACTGTAGAGCTCCAAAGTTGTACTTTTAGACCTAGGGACAATGAAATTCTTCTCATTTGGATGGCTTCGAATATTCTAACCAATCATATTTAGGCCTACAGCTGGAATTTATGTAGATAAACAGCTGATAAATATAAAGGCCTATCAGTGATTAAGATGTCTATTTATATCATTACTATTAATAGGCATCTATTAATAGTAAATACATATAGTTTATATATACACACACAGGTACATAGGTGTATTCGTTACACATTATTCTACCAAATAGATAAACTATTGAAAGTAATTAATGTGATACTGATAAATGTTGTACATTGATGCTGTAGGTTAGAAATATTTTTAGCGGTTGGCGAACGGAAGTAAACTGGGCTCAGTCTTCAAATCAAACCAGCACACACGTTTTGTGTTTACATCTTGAGCAGTGGACTAGATCTAGATGGCAGTGTTTAGAACCATCGATATGCTGAATATGACATCCGAATATGACCGACAATATATAAGAAGTAAATCTAGTGCCTAGTAGACCGAAACCGATTATGTTGCTTTGCCACGATCACTGCTGACGGTGCCGAACAACTTGAACAGGTCAACCCAAACTTCAGTGAAACTGAAAGTTCCAGATCTGAGAGTTTATCATGGATGATAGAGTAGTTCCCACTAATAAACTAATGATATTTGTTAACGTACCCGCTGGAAGTTATGTGCTAGAAGGCAGAGCCTCATTCGGTAGACACAAGCTATTTTAGGAATAGGAGTTATTGCAATTGTAGACTGTCGAAACAAGTGAAAAGATTACCAGCTAAGTTACGATGTTTTAGCCAATGGTTATACAGTAATCGCAGTGGTGTTGCCTGTTACAATACTGGAATGGACAGTGTTGTTGAGATATTGTTAACATTCCTTGCTGGTCTTCAGCCCACCAGCTGTCACTCGCATTCCTGTCGTCATGGTGAAAGCGCTGAAGGACTTGTGTCTTCATTGCGTAGAACACAGTCTTGACAGCATTCCTAATCTGGAGCAGAACTTACCCACACTGTATAAAGAGATTCTCATTGAGCGCCTTTCCAATCATGACATGTTTTATCCTGCCTACCGTCCATTCATCTACACCACCCTGTTCTGTGAGAATCTGCGGTACCTGCGACTGTACCACTGTAGTCAAGTGGACAACGACTGTCTCGTAGCCCTGTCTCGGACCCGATGTCAACTCGAGGTCATCACCATTCATAAATGTGTCAACGTCACAGGTAATGTTTTAACAGGTTTATATTTTCATTATGTGAGTGAAGCAGAAATGATGGAAAAATCATTCCGATCCTTACCCATATCCTGTTATAACGTTAAGCAACAGAATTAAGTTACTTTTTCACTTTAAGTTACTTTTTCATAATTTTTGCAAAGTCCTAAAAGTTATGAGTTACATCATGTAGCATGTGTAGTGATTATGACTACCACCATTAACATTGGGCCTATGGAAAATGACCCCCTGATTAATTTTTTTGTATTTCAAACACTGACTAGATCTAGGTGAAACTGGTCCTAAAATTTTAATAAATCTCATGAACATTTTAATAATAATTCTTAATTCGGTAGTTTTACATTCCTTGTTGAGCTGAGGGTGCCGTACTTCTGTTCACAAAGAGAAACACACATAGAGGCATGTGACTTTCTGCAACTGTTATTACCTATATATCTAAGACTAAAGTATAAAATTCAGAATCATTGCATTATGAACATGATGAAGTTGTCACAGAGTCCTAGCAAATCTTTTGAACTTCCAGAATGCAATGTGAACATCCTTCTACATTTGCTGATTCAATTTTTATTTTCTGTATCTTCTGGATTACCCGGTATTTCTGCTTGATTGGGTAGAAAGCGACTATCTGCTCTGGCTCAGTCTGATTAGTAGACTATGTTTTGTCACTGGTTGCTAGATACCGATGCAAACAGCACACTTTGGCTTAGCTCGAGATTCCTCAACCCCCTCCCTCTTGACCATAAGATACTATTTAGATAGGTATGGTCATCAGGACCTCCCCTGAGCCATACCAATATAAAAAATATCTTATGGTCAACAGGGAGGGATAGAGGAATCTCGAACTAACTTCGGCTAGTAGAAATTTAATGGGTATCTTGTCAAATAAAACAATCTGGCTGGTGGAAGTACCTTAAGCGGTGCACTCAAAACCTAGCCGATTTGCCAATAGAAACGCCAGTTACATGATGCGTAAACAACAGTTACTAGTATTTAAAAATAGTATTACACTCCTACCAAATTTCAAGTTTTGTTTTACATATTCAGACACTGGGATACTAGCACTGACCTCTGGCCAGTCTGTTCTTCGTAAGTTAGAGTTGCGGAAGCTCCCACGCTTAACAGGACAGGGCTTAACACAGGTTGTCTCCCCTTGCTTGTGGAAAGCAGAATTCCAAGGATGTTCGAATCTTACTGTTGCTGGTAAATTATTTCTTGTTTACTAATCTATTACTATTTACTATTTAGATGGCAATTGAACCTCAATGTGTTCATTCACAGAATGGATGATGGAGATAATTTATAGATCTATATGGCAGTTAAGATATGAGGAAATGAAAACATATAGGTGAATTCTTGTTAGTACTTTGAGGAATTACATTGTACTAGACTTTATTATTATTATTATTATTATTATTATTACTACTGTAACTATTATATTTTCCAGGTGTTGCGACGCTGGTTAAGAAGAATCCATCCATTAAACACCTGCTGCTGTCTGACTGTCCTAAAATAGATGAGAAGATATATTCAGTTGTAGCTGCATCACTCAACTCATCACTGGTTGGTACCTTGGCTTTAGCTATGATGTATGGGGAAAGTCAGGTGTCACTGGTTGGTACCTTGGCTTTAGGTGTGATGTATGGGGAAAGTTAGGTGTCACTGGTTGGTACCTTGGCTTTAGCTATAATGATGTATGGGGAAAGTGAGGTGTCACTGGTTCAGGCCTTCCTATCTATCGGGTGCATAGGGTGTATTACTGCAAATTTAACTGGAATAACCATAGTAATTAATGGAAAAGAAGAGGTAATGGCAGGTAATATGAACATCGGCTGTAAAAGAGGTGCATGGGATGTATTACGAGGTGCGTGGCATGTATAAACCACTGATGAATGGATGCACGGACCACCTCAATCGGCACTACACACTGCTTGATCAGCTAATTATTCTGCTTAGCTGGTCAATTAAAGAGCTGACGTTACTAATTCGCTCATTTCGCACAGTGATATGGCAAGTATATGATTCGTATAATATACCTATACTGTGAACCATATTTGGGATATAATTGGAAGCAAAGAATTCACACAGTATCAGGGTTTAACCTGACGCAGGAATCCTGCACATTTGACGCACTAATTGGACAAAATACTCCTTCCTAAACTTCTGTTGGGTCATTGTGACGCAACAACATATTTGTAA
>JAUTBQ010151697.1:0-13911 GCA_032361185.1 Lepetodrilus ovalis | reverse complement strand
GCATCCTATCAATATCGTGTCAGAAATGTAACTTCTGCGAAATTGAAGCCGGGCCCCCGTGGGGCGGGATTTGAACTTGGTACCTTTTGCTCCAAAGTCCAACGTTCTACTACTGCGCTACATCCCGCCCCTTCATGAAGCATGATTACAACTTACTCACACAATAAATACCAACACTGTGTCATATTGATTACATGCACTTCAAATAACTAATATATAAAAATAAAATAAAAAAAAGACATTTTTAACCCTGTTCCTCAATTTCCATGTTCTTTACAGTTACATTCAGTGAATATAGTTCTTTGCAAATTATTAAATTTGGTGAGAGAATGTTGTTTTGTAACGTGTGACTCAATATAGGGAATGATGTCAGAATTAACTTGATTTATGCCTTCATGTCAGCAAGTTTTCTCACATGAACCCACTTGCCTTGCGAGTTGATTCTGACATCATTCCATAAATTAATCATTTTCAGTTTTGGAAATGTCGTCGCCTATGGGTGTAATATTTCCGCTGTGAAGTAAAGCACAAATTAATTCATTCATTTTGGAAATAACTACGTTTCCTATGAGTGGATGTTCGTCGTCACACCCAGGCTTGTCTTCTTCCTGATGTATTAACCTTTTTGCTGCTGGAGGCAACCAGAAATGCCATATGGATCCATGATCATGGTCAACCAGACCGGTTGATATTAATTGCTGTTTCATCAGGCATCTAGGATTGCCTACATCTAGAAGGTTAAATAACCCTGGTACTTGTTTGCTTGTCCAGGGAGGGTCTAGGTCGAATTTATCTTTGAGTAGATCCCAGTGACTCAGGGTAGCCTTTCACGAAGCTCTCTTATCCAATAAGAGACTGGTAGCGCTCTCTTTGCCGATAGCTAGTAAACTGCTAGTCGCTTAGTAGATAAGAGAGTTTTGTGAAAGGATATCCTAGTCTCCTACTCCTTGTACATGCTCCAGTCACTCCAGTCACCAATCAAACACATACATGTAGTTCCACCTACTGCTGGGAGCGTATTTTAAGAAAATCTTTTTCAATGTTCAAACAAGCCGTCACGATCTGCTCTATAACTTTAATTGTGTGATATATCTACTCATCTAGGGTTGCTGTTTACTAGACCATAGCCCAGTCGGACGATAATTCAAGAAACCATTATTTATCCTTTATCATGTTCATAGTTGAGATGTTTTGCATAGTATCTTGTGTTGCCAGAAAGACTGCAATATCAAATTTTGTAGGACATTTTTTGAGATATGCGAAAATTGTATTCATAATTAATTAATTTGCCGTTAATTATTTTACAGGTATATTTGCAAACCAATCAATACTAATAATGCAGAATAATGCACCTTTCGACATATCTATAATTCCCAAAACCAATGTGATCCAGAAATCAGAATTCGATATACTATATAAATATTGACGAGTCAGTCTCGAGTATCCGACAATTAGCAGTAAGAAAGATGTAGGACTAGCTCTCATAAAAGTCGGGCCAAAATACTATTAATTCATTACTTGGCTTCTGTACATTTTTCCATTGGTAATCTTATGCTTCCAATGTACATGCTACAAGAGTCCCAGACCAATACTATATGTTGCCAACATTGCCCTTTAGGTTGCCTGTAGAGCAACTTATCTTGCCCCTGTATGTCCGGCATATGCTAGTCTAGAGCCCTGTACACATTTACTATTTCCACCTCTAGACTGGACAACTGCCGCAATGCGATGATGATGGCCAAGGAGAAGTTCAACATCCCGCTGGTGGTGCGTCCTGAGGACCTGGCATCGCCCCACCTGGACGACCTCTCCGGCATGACCTACCTGTCCTACTTCATGAACATCGACTCCCCCGGATACAACGCCACGCTGCGCAACATCAACGCCATCATGAGACAGGAGGGCGGCGTCAAGGACTTCAAGGTCAGGACAACTCTGTCTTACTATTCTATGTATTAATGCACGTACAGGTATTGTACAGTGGCATTGAAAGTATTGTACAGTAATGTTGCTATTATTGCAAGAATTGTACAGTAATGTTGGAAATTATTGTTCAGTGTTCTTGTGGGTAATTCAAGTATTGCACAGTAATGTTGCTGGTATTACAAGAATTGTACTGTATTACTTCAGGTATTGTACAACGGTATTTGCAATATTCATACAGTGGTAAAGTACTGAGTATCCTTTCACAAAGCTCTCTTATCTACTAAGAGACTGGTAGCGCTCTCTTTGCTGATAGCGAATACACTGCTAAGAGAGTGCTACCAGTGTCTTAGTAGATAAGAGAGTTTTGAGAAGGGATACCCAGTACTTTACAGTAATGTAGGAAATTCTAATGTACCACAAAGTTGAATGTATTGTTTACCGATATTGCAAGTATTACCCGGTGATGACCGTGTTGTGTACCTGTTGTAACAGAGCAGCTGGAATGACGGCACACAGCTGTGTAACCTGGTGAAGGCTCTAGGACAGAGCCCTGGTGCCACCACCAACAACCACGTGGAGAACCTGGAGCGAGGTACGTACTAGCTGTTGTTTAGGTACGACTGACACCCACACGTAGTGGCCTGTGGGGGCTGCGTTCAGGCTGCACTACATACTACTACTTTTCACTATGCTACATTTCTACAAAGTAGTGGCTCGTTGAACGATTTCACAGCAAACTAGTTAGTTTACTCGTGCGTCCAATCCATTTGTGTCATACTTTAGGTTTTCTTACCAAACACTGTGGGCTCAAAGTCTAAAGTGAGACGTAACTTACTAACAGAATACTACATGTGTTGACTGACCGGCTGCTATAGTGTTATGTAGCACATCATAGAGAAAAGTAGTGTGGCCTGAACACAGCCCAGGTCAGAGGTGGGTACCAGGCAGTTGTGTGGGTTCCCATTGCAGCCAGCAAATGTATGAGCTTGGATTCATTGCAGAATTAACTACAAAACTATCCTACACACAATTTCATACTCGACTCAAAGTGTTGTTCCCCATATCTAAGACACGCCTTGTGTTGTACACAGGTATTGAGTGTGGGCGTCGACTCGGAGTGGAACCAATCCTGTCCGCCAAGGAGATGTCCGACCCGGAAGTAGAACATCTGGGGATCATGGCGTATGCAGCTCACTTCGCCCATCTCACTCCGGTCAAGTCTCTGGCAGACAAAGCCACCATTGACGGAAATTTCCAGAATGTGTACGTTGGACAAGAGGTGAGACACTAAAAGCAATTTTTCAGCCAGTTATTACTGATAGTTTCTATAGATTGTTATATTTTAGTAATAATAATCCAATAATGATGCTGATAATGATGATGATGACACAGGTTATGGCTAAAACGTCCAAGCGCCAAAACATTCAACAGCGAAAACGTCCACAATTGGCTAAAATGTCCAATTTATTATTTGATTGAAAAATGGAACGTATTTTTCATGAAATGCATTTATTTGGATAAAAAGATTGATTATTCATATCAAAAGTAAACTATTTATGTGCATATTAACAAACGTAGGAACTTGAAATTTCAACAAAGTAATATTGAATGTGTATATTTTATTTAGACAAAATTTACGTTGGTAAATTATCCGTGACAGACTTGCTTAAAGTGACCTAGGGCAAACATTAAGAAGCCAAACCTATTTTTATTTCGTTATCTATCTAGGGTCTTGACGTTTTAGCCAATTTCACGTTAGTTTTGGACATTTTGGCGCTTGGACGTTTTAGCCATACCCCGATGACACAATATACATCTTCCTAGAATTGTTTTGACTTTACTTCTGGTGTATGTTGTGAAATCACTATTTCTGCACTTACACATATGATTTTGATGCATTGTTTCCAACAGAAATCATTCAATCTGACGATCGATGATGACGTATCAGCCGGAGATTTTCGGGCAGAGGTAATTGGTCCGGACTCTATTCCTCCAGTCCGACTGAACTGGTCTGGGAGAAGGGCATCAGCAGCATTCATTCCCACTGAGATGGGACAGCACAAGGTAGGTAACTCTTGCTCTACTTCCTGTGTAGTCATGCCAGAGTTGTATTTAGGAGAGACTATGCTGATCTGCTGATTAGACCACTACTGTGAAGTTTGAGAGAAATACCCCATCTTGGCTTATTATATCCCATCTTGGCTTATTATCAGTAGTATATTATTTATGGCTTTATTAACAACAAAACAAATTTTCAGGAATGGCATTTATTAATATTTTCAGAGGAATGGGAATTATTATTCATTGGAATCACATTGAAAGTCATGGAATCACATTGAAACTCATGGAATCACATTGAAACTCATGGAATCACATTGAAACACATTCCTATTTCGTTCATTTCTTTGAAACTTTCATGTTTGTCAATTTAAACCGTATTGATTATTATTTATTTATTATTATTTATTTTCTTCAGCTGAATGTCTATTGCCGCAATGAGCCCATTTACAGTTGTCCAATCCACTTCAAGGTCTCATCTGACAGGTCAAAGGTCACATACTTCCCTGTGGATAGAAGTCCAGTTGGAGTTATCACAGAACTGAAGGTAATGAACCACTTGTAGTCTTCTTACTGCAGCAATTCTGAATCAATGTAAGTGTACTCATGCATTTATCAGTTTTGACCACCTAGGATATGTCTTCTGACAACAATGTGTGTCTGTCATCTAGGTCGACACGTCATCTGCAGGACAAGGCGATGTCCGCATGGAAGTGGAGACACCGAGCGGTCGCGTCACAAATCTCCCCGTCGCATACCGCCAGGGCATGTACTCTGCCAACTTCACTCCATCTGAAATTGGTAAGTTCTACATCCACATCTACAGCACTGTCACTTTACCCTTAATATTACCTTGTTCATGAGTTATATTTTCCAGAAAATTTATCTTTTACAATGCTACTGACAAGTTCTGTATTGCTGTATGGTGAAGTTGATGCTCTGAGGTTGAAGCACACTTCCTTGTATAACTAGTTAGACCTGATAATAACACCAATGACAAGGCTTCAAGTTCATGCATGCCATTTCGACTCACCTTTTAAAGTAACATTCAGAGAGATGAAAAGGTGGCAATAGGCTAGTATTACTTTCCTTCCATCTGGTCATCTTTAGTTAGATATCATTGATGACATTCAGAAGTTGATCATCATATTCTGTGTATACTAATGTTAGAATTGGTACTATGGATACTGCCATGACCAGTACTGCTTCCATGGATACTGGCTTGACCAGTGATATTTCAATGGATACTGGCATGAACCATTTGTGTTTCCATGGATCCTGGCTTGTCCAGTGGTGTTTTCAATGGATCCTGGCTTGATCATGGATCCTGACCAGACAAGTTATGCTACCATGGAGTTGGACCAGTGGTGTTATCAGGAATGCTGATTTGACCACTGGTGTTACCATGGATCCTGACTTGACCACTGGTGTTACCATGGATCCTGACTTGACCACTGGTGTTTCCATGTCTTGACCGGTGATGTTCTATTATGCAGGTGAACACAAGATCTCTATCCAGTACGACAATGAGCAGATCAGCGGCAGTCCGTACATCTTAAAGGCGTACGACCCGTCCATGGTAAAGGTTTTCGGTCTGGAAGGGGCAGCAGTAGGACGAGCTCTCAGCTTCACAGGTATGTACAGCACGGTACAGCACAGGACAGGTGATCAGTCTTTGTGTGTGTTACCTGTCTGGCTGCTTGTGCTGACAGCAGGCCTGTATGGCAACTGTAAAGACTTAGGATGTAGCCATTATACGTCGACCTTGACAACCATGAGGAATTTATCATGGAATTACAATTCACATTGTTTCAGCATTTACTATTATTATTGTTATTAATATTAGTATTATTGCTACAATTGCCATTATTATTATTATTATTTTATTATTATTACTATTATTATTGTTATTATTATTTTATCATTATTATTATTATTGTTATTATTTGTATCATTATTATTATTATTATTATCATCAATAGTATTATTGCTATTATTATTATTATAATTATTATTATTATTATTATTATTAGTAGTAGTAGTAGTAGTAGCAGTATTGCTGTTGTTATGGTTATTGTTATTATATTAATTATTTTATCATAAGATGTATATTGTAGGGTGGCGAGTTAAAATGTGTGCATTTATAAAAAGTGGTTGGAATATGACATATATTCTGACAAGGGAGGTAATTCTGCGGGCGGTGTTTCAGCTGACAGCCAGATGGCAGGAGACGGCGAGCTTAGGGTCAGTGTCCAGCATAACGGGGTCACCGTGCCCAGCTACATCGTCACCAAGCAGAACAACGTGCACGACATCGACTTCACGCCCCAGGGCGCCGGCGTTTACAAGATCAACATGTACTACAACGACGTGGAGATCAGAGGTACTGTTGTGTATGGTGGTGTTACACCGCAGGGTCCACTAGCACAGTGGGTAGTGCACGGTAAAGGTTCTGATCCCGATGGAAGAGCCAGTGACTTCTCTGCTAACGAATATGATAAAGTTGCAATGTTTCAATTCTTGGACAGAATACTCACCTGCATCCCTTCTCCCCTCCCCATCTCACCCACACTCCATCATCTACCCCAAAATAATAATGTATTATTATATAAAATAATATTATTTTTAATAATAAAATAAAATAACATTTTTAGAAATAATATTTCCAATGACTTAGGGAATTAAAGCTGTACATGCAAATTTGCGAGATTAACATTATATCATTACCGCAGAAGTTCTGCACTATCAAAGAGTGATTCCAGTGCATTGTTATGACTGACAAGTAGGTGGAGCTTGTGTGCATTAGGATGCATCTGATTGGACTATGAGGGCCAACCTCAGTGCTTTGATCATGCTTTGCCATGAACATCTGCCCTTTTATGGCAAGGGGTCACAGCAAGTCAGAGAGTTAGGTCACATGGCCTAGGGAAGATATATATATAAACAAAATTAATAAAAAGCGTAAAATAATAAAAAAATTAAAAGATCCCAGCCAGCACATCATGGCATATGATGTTGATATGATGTCGAACTGACGTTGAAACCACAGCATAGTTGTGACGTAAAACCAACGTAGTTTCGACATCATATGTCGCGATGTGTCAGCTGGGATAGGGTGTGATGGAGACATTGTGTTTCCTGTGCTAGCCATATTTCTCACCGAGACTTGTGTGCTTGACCAGGGTCTCCGTACACGCTGGAGATAGTCGACTCCAGCATGGTCAGCGTGTCTGGCGACGGTCTCAGTCTGGTGCCGGTCAACAAGACGGCATCGTTCAATGTGATGACCCGCAGCGCTGGAGGCGGGAACATCGGCGTGGACATCACTTGTGAGTATACTCAAAACCGAGTCACCATGGCAACGGCTACTATCTGTTCTCAGTAAAGTAAAGTATTGTTTAAATTATCGCGTAAGTTATTGTGTAAAATATCATTTAATAATTCTATTTAAAGTTAAATGGTAAGTATATGTATTGTTTCTTAACTGATGTATATTCTTTAATAACTTTGAAATGATTTTGACATACTTTTTTGTTTTTCATCCATCATACTTTGCATCATTAAACTGTCAATACTTAATTTCTCCTGACATCATCACATATTAATTGTCATTAATTGCATAATAACAGCAATTGACACACACACACTTCATCTATTAATATATTCATTAATGCGGCAATAATCATGTGACATTTTGTTCTCATACATTTCGTTATGACAGGTGTTAAAATGATAACATGTTTTTCATTAACATACATATCACTTTTTAAAAGACAACGTAAGAGATTATTTCTTGACAGTCTAGTGATACAAACCTGCATTTTCATATTATTTTTCTGGTATGTAGCATGTCGCACTTTTCTAACTCATAGCACTAACATTCTGCATGCTCCCTGCAATATTTAACCTTTGACCTGCATCCTCGTGACCTTGCAATCCATGTTGGCATCCAGGTGCATGCATGCACGTGCATTGCATGTCACAATACGGACATGGTGATACGTCTTGTCTACAAGCTGTCTCAATGTAAGTTCTGTGTTTTGAATGACCTGTGTTGGTTTCAAAGGTAGATGTTAAAGGCTTGGCCTAACGAGGAAAAGGAATTATATTCCTACCTAAGGAATAGATAATTCCCTGTAAAATATGCCTCTTTTGACATCTTTCTGATGTATAAATGTCTCAGTGAGTATTCTACAAATATCAGGTGTGGCAGAAATATTTGACAACATTTTGCTTGAGTGGTGGTGCTGTAGAGCATGGATATAGCATTATGATGTTTCCTTCTATCTAGATTACTTGTATGTAGATGAATTGTATTGCAATGTACTTTTACTAAGTCGTTGATGCCTGCCCTGGCTTTTGAATACTGAAGCTCAATGCGTGTTTGTATGACCAATGTATTTTAATAGTCTCCTTGTGCTAATGAGTACATAGCTTGGTGAATTGGGCAAACTTTTACAGCTTTGGAACCCTCAGTATAGGTGACTATATATTAGATTATGGACATGCTTACTGTTTTTGTAAAATACAGTCTGTAGTGGACATTTGCTACACATGTTTATATTACATGATGTTAGATTCATGATTACTGATATGTATTTTGTGTTTTAACGTTTACATGTTTATATCTATACTTGCAAATACAGTTTTATTAGCTCTACCCATTAGTGGCATGGACAATTTTCCTATGATGTTCTGAGATAGTTCCTTAGAGAATGTACAAATGTTTTTCAGTTTTATGATGTGTCTGATTGCTAAGTCTGTATATTTAAGTAGTGTGTGTGTATGTGTGTGTCTGTGTGTGTGTGTGTGTGTGTGTGTGTGTGTGTGTGTGTATGTGTGTGTGTGTGTGCGCGTGCACTTGTGCACACATGGTCAAGTTATGTACAGAAGCTGAACACTGGCTCCTATCAGAACAATGGATTACAGAAGAATGTGATGCTTGGCTCGTCCAATGTCGTCCAATGTCGACGTGACATAACAGTTTTCCATGACAGTGACCATGGCATTTAATATCAAAGACATTTCACAAGCAAGACAAGTGCTGCTAGTCTATCATTAAAGTGTTGTTATTAATTTGTGTGCTGATTCATCAGTTGAAATATTATTGTTTTCATGTTATTCAGTTAAGAACTGTGTAAAAATATGTGAAAATGTACAGTTACACTTGAATAGATTGTATGAGACCATATATCCAGCACCCTTGATCACTATGGGGATATGGGCGCTCTACAACTTTTTTACTTTATGCTATGCTGCAATGTAATAGAAATATGTGTCCATAACGGTTTTCCGCCACTGAGATTATTTATTAGTAAAAATACTAAGATTGATGCATGCATAAACACATGCCTAGATATTATATTCTCACCCTAATCAAAACTTAAAACTGTGTGTCTATATATAGCTTTGATGTGGTAAACACGCCGTAACCAGTCATTGGCTAACTCTGCGCGTGGCGGAATCTGATTGGTCGGAATGTTCCGATGGTTGCGCTTTTCGAGTCTTGTTGACCACTACCAGGCTGGCATGTTGATGTCTGTCTACCTCGCTCACAACCACCATTATCTGTAACCTTGGTAACAACGACTCATAACCGTAACCGAGGTAACCAACCAATGACGATACCCGTTTGAATGAGTGGGGTAAGTTCTGCTGAAAGAAAACCTACTGTTTAATATTGTGTAGTTTAGATGTTTCAATTTTGGGATTAAATTGGGTTCTGTATTAATTGTATGTTAGTTGTTTTGGTGATAATAATGGGCTAGATTTATGATTAACTTTATAAAGCAAATCTTTTTATGATATTGTAACTGTAATTGACCATATTTAAGTTCCAAAATGTCAGTTCAATGTTTGTATCATATATTTATATACATACATACCCAACTCGCTTTGTCAATAATATTTCTTCCTCTTAACAACTTTCCCCCAATATGATATATATCCATAATACTTGTATTTTACCTTTTTTTTTATCGATAATATCTGAGTTACTTCCTGACAACATACTTTAAATTTTCCTACCAATTAAGTGCTAGTTAGATTAATATGTCTGTGTATATGTCGGTTAATGATACACTCATTGCCAACACTTGCATGTTGCATGCATTTACAGATTTAAAAACTGGCATCAGATATGTTTCACGTTATCATGAATATTGGAATTGCATCAGTGCATGTCTTTTATGTTCACCTCACATTGGAATGGATTGTTGTATTCGAGGGATTTTATTTTTTGGTTTGGAAAAAAAGTTATTTTTTGGTGAAGACCATTTTATTTGAAGGGTTGGAATTGTATTACATGTATATATGTAGGTGGATTTAACACTGGTGGGATTCTGAGCATTAAATTATGGACAGGTTGTGATGGGTTTAAGCCTTACTTTTTCTATTCTTCAGCCAGATACTTGACCCACTGGCCACGTCATGATATAATGCCATAAACAGCACACAACTGCATGTCAGTGTTTGAAGAATTTTGATCCTTTTCAGCACCAACTGGCAACTTGGTTCCATGTCGAATGATTGACACCGGGGGAGGGAGGTTTACTGTGGAATACACGCCGAATGAAACAGGTGCTTGAGAAGTGATCATTGACATGTTAACTTTATGATGACAAGGTGTACTTGCATTTTAATGCTAGGATGCCAATTCACAATGTCTTATACCAGTTGTAAATAATAACATGTACATTAAAGTTAGATTATTATTTAATACATGGAAGCCAAGGGCCAATATCCTCAATGAGACCGTGAGACTGTAGTGCTCTCGTGTCCATCTACAAGATATCAGTACGAGAGTCGTATGGGCTTGTAGTTGACATGAGGACTTCATGAAAGAGTGGCTTGGTCCAGACCTTGATTATTTGCCTTTTCGGACCACCCAAATCCTTACAAGATCATTGAATCCTCCAAATCTATTAAACATTCTCATATATATATATATATATATATATATATATATATATATGGTGAATACCATGAGAGCAAGTTAAGGCATGAATAAGTAAGAACTTGTTAATGCTGCATGTAACTATAATAAAGAACTGACATGTTTTTCAGGTGACTACAATCTGAACGTGTCGTGTGCAGGGGAGAAAGTTAAAGGCAGCCCGTTCACCTGCAAGGTGTTCGATGTCGGCAAAGTCTGCGTCTCCAACATGCCTCAGCATGCTCTGTCTAAACAGGCCGTGACCTTCGATAGTAAGTGGAAAACACAGACGGTAACTCACAGATTTGTTGAAGTACCATTGTAATGATTGAAATTGCAGTGTACGCTGTATGTTCCAATAGATCTGTCATATTCTTTTGAACATCATGTGTAGGATATTGGATACTATGCACCATGTAATGTGTTCACCAATGGGGAACATTGGTAGGCTTTATCAGTTGGAGGTGTGTCAATGCATGTTGATGTTGATTGGTTCTGCTTATAGCTACAGTGTCCCCTCGATATAACACGGTTCGATACAATGCAGATTCGGATATAAGGCTGGGTCAGATGTGGATCCCCTTTTTTTTTGTTATTTACCTGCACTATTATATAAAGCTGGTACTACAAGGCTGGGGGTATGTCATGGACCCCAAATTCAGCGTTATATCGAGGGGACACTGTATATGATATCAGATTGTGCCACTAATAAGTACTATGTACCACTGTTCATTAAGACCAATACTGATGAATACGTCACATATAGAAATGCTCTTATGAAACAAAAACCATGAAGCACCCATATTTAAGAGTGGAAAAATGTTTGCTTTTTTAATTCCTTCGTGGATATATGAATTCATTAAATATCATCGTTTGCAGTTGATGCCTCTCGAGCAGGCTCAGGGAACATTGAGATCCGAGTGAATCAGGGCCGGGTGGCATGTAGCGTGGAGAACAAGGGCAACCATCTTTTTAAAGCCGCCTTCTTTCCTGAGAACGATCAGCCACATCTTGTGGAAATGACTTTCAATGACTCCACTGTAGATGGTGAGTGAGTTTGTACATTGTGAGTGAGTTTGAGTGAGTTTGTACATTGTGAGTGAGTTTGTACATTGGCAGCTTGATGCCATTAAAGTGACTAGAAGGGTGAGGTGGTTAATTTATGATACTGTGTGGTGAAAATATATTGCAGAATGTGGTAAGACCTTGTAGAATATGGTGGAACTTTGCAAATTGTGGCGATAATATTCAGAATGTCATGAGACATTGCTGGCTGTGAGAATAGATTGCAATGAGGCATGAAAATGTAGAATATGGTAAGAAATTATAGAATGTTATAAAGATTGATTAATGAATATGGTTGGTAAATATAATATCTTGTGAAAAACTTCACAATGTGGAGAGTTTGCTGAATTATAGAATGTGATAGATAACTTGGACAATAACAATTTCTTTATTGCCATCAAAGGAAATTTGTTAGGTTTATACACAAATATTGAAATAAATGAAATTGTGGCGAGAAATCATACCACACTGTCTGTTAGTGATTTCAGATAGAACAATAGACCAGATAGAACAATAAACTTCAGATAGAACAATAGACAGGATAATCCTCCTCACCTTGCTAATGTTCAATGCCTAGTTTGAATGCTATATAAATATATATTGTTATATTTATTATAGAACAATTTCAAAATTGCCAACAACTTTTATTATTATTTTCCTCCCAAATTCCAGGCAGCCCATGGACAGTGACAGTCCTTGACCCACACAGTATTTCCGTCTCGGGGGTCGGACTTGACCGAGTCCCCATCAACAGACAGACTTTCTTCACTATTCACGCCAATGCTGACCATGTTGATGACTTAGCTGTTGTCATCAAAGGTGATTTTATCATTCACAGGTGGTGG
Source organism: Lepetodrilus ovalis (assembly GCA_032361185.1). NCBI lineage: Eukaryota > Metazoa > Mollusca > Gastropoda > Lepetellida > Lepetodrilidae > Lepetodrilus > Lepetodrilus ovalis. Next base: position 1,083 of record JAUTBQ010151697.1, on the reverse strand, counting down.
GATGTGTTTGTGTATAGCTTTGTGTATCAATATCACCAATTGTCATGCATCCATATTATAAGGGACCATCTTCACCTTTGCTTGTAACATATTTCTTGTAAGATTTAACTTCGTATGAATATATATATTAATTTGGTATTGGAGACTAATGAAAAATTAATTCTAATCAATTCTGAATATCGTATAGAGCAAGAAGCTCAGATGACATTGGCAGGGAGACATGGATGTCATATGCTATTGTTCAGTTGTAGGGTCAGAACCATTAAGATATAATTATTTTATCCAAAATTTGAAAGTAATGTTATGAAATTAAATAGGAATTTACATAAGGCAATTTAGCAACCCACTGATTGAGGAAACAGCAATTTCGTTCTCATTATTGCTTTCAAAGGAATCACAGCTTTACATAGAATCTGAAATTGCCATCAGTAGGAAGTAACGTAGGTTAAACTAGAATTTCGATTTCCTGCCCTGAGGTTTCCTGTTTGAAACAACATAACTCTAAGATAATCTTAACTCAGGGGTGGGATGTAGCGCAGTGGTAGAACGTTGAACTTCGGAGCAAAAGGTACCAAGTTCAAATCGTGCCCCCTGGGGGCCCGGCTTCAATGTTCGCAGAAGTTACATTTCTGACGCGATATTGATAGGATGCACTGTCTGTAGTGGCACTACAGTTACCATCCTTCGTTTGTCAGTACCAGCCGGTGCTCGCAGGTTTACTGCAACATTCAGCGCTACAAATGTTGCGGGTTTCCTCCTGCCCTAAACTGACAAGTCGTAATGTTAGTGAAAGATTCTAGAAAGCGACTATAAACACCATTACAAAAAAAATAAAATAAAATATATCTTAACTCAAATCATGGTCACAGTGTAGTGTATCTATGACCAAGGGTGTAGTTACAGTTAGCTTAGAGTTGTGCCATGTTGTGCAGGAAAGCCTGGGTCAAGGTCAAGGATGTAAAGTGGAGGTCTTTGGTGAAGGCATCCTCGAAAACCCAAGCTATTATGACTCCACAACCTTCCGTCAAATACCCTGGGAGAACTGCCTATTCAAAAGTCCGTTTTGGTTTAGCGAGGATCACT
>JAUTBQ010151686.1:0-13911 GCA_032361185.1 Lepetodrilus ovalis | reverse complement strand
ATTGCGCTACATCCCGCCCCAACTACTACTATTACTAGTAATAGTAGTAGTAGTAGTAGTAGTAGTAGTAGTAGTAGTAGTAGTAGTAGTAATAGCAACAGCAGTAGTAGTAGTAGTAGTAGTTGTAATAGCAGCAGTAGTAATAGTGGTAGTAGTAGTAGTAGTAGTAGTAGTAGTAGTAGTAGTAGTAGCAGTTGTAGCAGTAGTAGTAGTAGTTATAATAGCAGCAGTAGTAATAGTAGTAATAGTAGTAGTAGTAGTAGTAGTAGTAGTAGTAGTATAAAATGTACCTGTATTCTAGGCCTGAAGATTCGACTGGATGTAATGGTTTCCACACTGGGTGAAGACCATACTGTAATCCATGTCAAATTCAAAGCTCGTATTGACACAGAGCTGACAGCTCCACTGTTGAAAGTTTCGTATATTAGGATTTCGGATATATAGATAGCCTCGTCTATTCCTAGCTGAAAAATAAATTAGTTTCCAATTAGCAATCTCGAATCACACAAGTTCAATACCGGTACAAGTAAAATGAAAGTACAGTATTGACTAATTTCCTTTCTATGCCACACCATGAACCAGCAACAAGTAAGTTCCACTGATAATTCGTGAGCTAATAAATACAAGGTGAATATATCATATCCTCAACTAAATTAATTATGGGTCACTAGCCATTTTTTATATATAAATTCAGCTTCATATCATTTAAACAAGTATGTTTAAATGCTCCAAAACCTCTTAAAGAACCAATTCCTCAAAGTTACGAAATTTTATAGGATTACAAAATAGTTTCCGACATTTAATTTATTGTATTGAGTATATACTATCACTATTCATTTAAAGTGAAAAGATAAACCTTGCACATGTCAAATGCCAATAAGGAGATTATTACATATTCTGATTCCTAGATTACGTATTTCCCAAACAGTATTTTTGTTAATTTTACTTGGTGAAAAGGCTATAGATACTATATAATATTCGACAGTGTATTGCGTATAATAAATGTGATGCTTCTAGGTACCTCAATATAGCCCACAGTTGATTTACTTCCGACACACCATGTATTATTGGAATCGCCATAACTTGGGTAAAAATCAGGAGCTCCAATCATGCCTGTTGCATTGTAGGTCAAATATCTGAAAGAAAATACCGATGACACTGAGATAACGGACACTTTTTATCATTTTCATGAATGTCTAAATTATTTTATAGAATCTAATAGTGATAGTATGTAATGTGGTAGTTCTGATTCATTTATGTGTTGTCTTAGTTCATCTATCCCGTTTAATACCTTTTCCATCATTGCTTACATTTTTGCGGCAGGCAGATTTGTACCCTGGCGGGAGAGTGAGTTATCTCCCGTGTGGCTAATTTGAAATCAACCAACCAAAACGTGTTATTTACAAGTGCTGTATATCACAACATCCAAAATCTGTAAACACTTAAAGGCACTATCACAGATGGTTGACCTATATGGAACATGGCCAAACGAATTTCTATCTCAGACTACATACGTTTGATTCGTCCAACCAAAGGTTCTTATTTACTGATGCACTTATTCCCCAGCACTCGATAGTTACCACAAAGTTCATACTTTATATGAATTCAGGCTACGAAGCATTAATTAGCTTGTCTTTGATGCATCAACTGATAAGTGAAGGAACGTAATCATGTCGTTTTATATTTTAGTCGTACCACTTTACTTTGAGTTAAGTCCCATTGCATTAATATAATGAAGCACAATAAAAAATATGTTCACATACAGGTTGTTTACTATCAGTAATAACTGTCAAAGTACTATATCGTGGGGTTGGGATGACATGTCAACCATACAGCAGTGGAAAGACTGTTGTTAGTACAAACATGATTACAAAGATTGGGACCAAGATAACTGTGTAAGTTCTATTTACGAGCATTGTACCTGTAAAATACTACAAGAGAAATCTACTTCTAATCAAACTTCAGTTATCATAATTCAATATTGCAATTCTAAAACATGGTGTATTTATGCATACCAATTGCATAAATATATCCTACGTTTCACCATAGATTATAACCTATGCTTTCACAAACACAGCTTAGTAACAATATTGCTATCCACTTGCTATAGCAATAATGCTATTTAAACGGGTAACGAATATTTCACACACGATATAATAAATATATTATCATATAGATATAGTCAAATATTACCAATCCTACTATATGTAATTTAAAACATCCTGGAATGAATAAAATACTGTTATGAATGTGTGTTATCAAGTATTTGTAAAACATATCCTTACTGATATATTGACTTGTCACCAATATACAGGAAAACAATTCTAAAATATGCCTAACTGAAGTGTAACCTGATTGAAAATATTATGCTGAGTGCACAATAGTTCTCTAGACCACATGAATAAAACATTTCCTACCATTACTATATAAAAATAATAAACAAGTGCCACAGAAAAGGAAAGGGATGGTGAAGTGTAGAAAACCAGATAAAATTAAGTCATGTATTAAAACAGTCAACAATAATGTATGTTGGGCTGCCGAACTAATATAATTTCTCTGATTTTCTATAATTCATTATGCATTCAATGATATTCCTCATATTCGAAGACCCAGATTATTACTTTCTTTTTTAAAAATGTGATATTATTAGAACTGATAAATATTTTCATAGCAACATGTTTCCTGTTGATGTACTTATAGTGAAGGAATGTCTTATCAGAATTTATCATAATCGTTTCTGAGATCAAACGATTTATTAACTGACGAAATACGTCTATTTTTGTCTATGCCTATGGTTTTGTGCAAATGTACGAGTGTGTGATTATGTATAATAACGTGTTGTATTACTTTGATCAATAGTTATATGTTTAGCAGTTTAGAAACAAAACATAACATGCTATTAAAAATTAAGATGGCCAAACGGGCACGCCAGACATGAAGGTAGCGTGCTCGACAGTGTGTTTAAGTGCCATCGGCCCGCGGGCAGGCGTTAGTTCAATAATCTTTTCGGACGAATTGTGTGGAATAATTTCAAAGTACTCATGTAGATCTACCAAGTTCTACGATATAAATATTCACATCTATGGAATTGCATGATACAGTAGCTAACTTGTCAAGTAAGTAATTGAATGGAGCGTAATAAGTCAATAGAGACTTCAGCGTTGCTGTGTTATTTCCTTACCTGCCATAAAACTCCGAAGAAAAATCGATGATATTGGTTATCCAAGTTTCAACATAATCTGTAAAGTAAATATATTTAATATATGTTAGACTTCTGGCATCACTGTTCTAAGAAATACGCGCGCAAACGCACACAGACACGCGCGCACATCCATTCATGCAATTACCCGGCAGAAGCAGCAATACTACATATAATTAGTATACCAATAACAATACAACATGTATGGCGACACCAAGGTAGCATTGTGATATGTATTCAAACGTTCCTCGTATATAATATTTACAGATGAAACATTGAACACTTTAACAATTAGATACAGGTAGATTGTTACACTCGTCGCACACCAGAGGCGAACTTCGCGGCGACAAACTCAGCGATTTACGTTCTACAATAGAACCTTATATTTGATCTATTATGCTTGCATACCAATTTAGCGAAAGTCGCTACGAGAAATTTCAATTGAATCCTTTTGTAATCAGCGCATATTGGCGTCGCTAAAAATCGCTCGCTTTTGGTGTTTGAGAACCTTTAAACATGCAACGAAATGTTTAGTGGCATTAGATAAAAGCAATACACACCATTGGTATCCATCTCCGCCAAATCATACGCCACCGCTCCTGCTACGTCAGAAAACGTCATCGACGGCAAAGGCGTGAAGTAGCACATGCACGACGTCGTCATTGGGACGTAGATGACGCTGACGTGAGCTCCAGCGTTCGTACAGAATGCGAGACAGTGGAGGCTACCTTCTATTGATACTTGGAGTCGTGGTTCATCAGTAGGAACTTTACCCGTGAACTGCCCCGAGATGGAACTCTTGAAGTTATATGTACACAATGAGACGAGTCCGAGCATTTGTAGCGCATGGAATACGATGTACACTGCGGTGCAATACATTGCAGCTGTATCCAACCAGGTCCTGCTGTGAAATGCTTATGCCCTGAACAGGTATCCAATTATATTAAATATTGGATTGGGGGGAGCCGCATTCGAACAGAACTCGGAATGCGCGGACAGTTTGCTGGGTATTCTTTCACAAAGCTCTCTTAACCACTAAGAAACCACAGCGCTCTCTTTGCAATGCCGTAGCTATCGGCAAATAGAGTGCTATGATCTCTCAGCTGATAAGAGAGCTTCATGAAAGGATATCCCGATCTTTATGTTATGCTTTGAGGCAGTTTTCGAGTAGGTATACTGTAACGGCCGTGCTTCGACTTTATGCTTGGACTTGGAGTGTAGACATGGAAGTTAGCTCTTCAGTGGCAATATGGAGGAGTCAGTATACAGTGTCTGAGTGGGGTATCATTGTTCTATCTGCGGCGTGATATTCTAAGTGAACTAGCACTTTAAAATCTGGTGGAAATCCAGACTAGTCAAGCAGTACACATGCATACAAGTCATATTAGTGAACGAATCTAGAAAGTGACTTTAAACCCCAAATCAACCAACAACCAAGCAATATGGAAATATCTATTCCTTACTCTTGATTACCCGGTATATCTTGATTGTCGATCCCTGGCAGTGGAAATCAAGAAGAATTAATCTACGGTGACGGAGACTGAACACAATTTGATTTGACGCAGTTAAGTGCGGAAATGTCACCGATTTTCGTGATATTTTACTCCGATGAAAAACAGGTTATTGCCGCTGAAATTATTTCTTTATTCACATAAAAATAATAATTTGAAGATCGGGGGGAAAACAGCGCGAGTGGTTTGAAAAGAATATTGGTTAGGGCGGAAGATCAGACGAGGATGGAACGACCAAGGCTTAGGCGTAATGACTCAGGTAGGGGACGTGGGGCGTAACATTTATAATTAGGGCGAAATCTGCAACCCGTGGTACTATACCTACTGTGGTAGAACATGCTTTGACAGTCCCCTTCCCTCTTAGCTGATTTCTACAGACTGGTCCCTCCTTGGAACGCGGTGAATGTTATTGTCTGCTGGTGCTTGTCTAGATGTCCACCACTTTTTATAGTGCTTGCTCACTTGGAATATAAATGTCGTAGATGACAAGAATATCATACTCTGATAAATGTCGGCTGATTCTGACCTAAAAAGAAAAGCTGATTCTGATATGTTTCCCGGCTGACTCTTACCTCCGGCCAAAGCTATTTGATTTATAGATAGTTTAAATGTTGGCAATCAACTCCCATTATGTTACAATCCGCAACCACGAGACGGGCCACGTGTCAACAGTGATCTGTACATTGTGTCATGCTAAGATGAATCAACTAGCTGCCATTTTGGATGTTGTAATATATACATTAGCGGTTAATAATACATGCTTTGATTGGTTGGTTCCAAATTAGACACACGGGGAGACAACTCACTGTCCCTCCAGGCGATGATGGGAAGGACTTAATATAAACGTAGTCAGCGTAGTTAAAATGGCGGCCTTCGATGAACACGATAGAATTATTGCGAACGTTTTGACTGATTATATGGAGCACCAAAACACGGACGAAGAGCTAAGTGCTACTTAAACAGAAGGATTCGTTCCTGCCCCACACTGAGATATAGGTTGAAAAACTTGAGGTATCACTGTCACCTTATGCCCCCTTCACATACACGGATTTTTCTTACGAGTCCTTACGAATAGCACAAGTCCACGGATGCTTACGGATCGTTACGAGTTGACCACTTTTACGACCGACTTAAGAGTGTTGTTACGAGTTATTACGACATATTTACGGTTTATATACGGATTATTACGAGTTATTACGATGTATTTACGGACAAATTCCACGAGTTGCTACGAGTTGTCACGTATAACTACGAGTAACTTACGGACATTTTACGAGCTTTTTACGGATTGTTACGAGTATATTACGGAATGTTACTGTTCTTCGAAGCTTTTACGTGTTATTTACGACCTGTTTACGTGTTGTTACGAATAGTTACGTAAGCACTCGTATTAATCCGTAAACAACTCGTAAACTAACCGCAAGAAATCGTAACAAATATTGTTACGAGTCATTTACGGATTGCTACAAGCGGTTTACGATACTTACGGATTGCTTACGAGTTAGTTACGGAAACATCAATCCGTGGACACTCGTAAGAAGATGTTTTACATGTAAAAAATTTGCCTCTCCTTTCACGGATGTCTACGAGTTGCTGCGAGTTGTGACGAGTTATTTACGGATGCTTGCGATTGACTACGAGTTGGCGATCCATAAGGACTCGTAAGAAAAATCTGTGTATGTGAAGGTAGTATTAAAGATACAAATATAATTCCCAAATCTAATACATAATAGAAAACTTAAATGTGTGTATATAATATATACATATGCAACCAATTATATAGAAAGCAGGCACACAACACAGATGACTTTCCAGTTTACCATCTACTTATCTCCCTTTGATATGGATGGTGAGCAATCTTAGATAAATTGAATAATTAGCACAACATGAACCAATTTGATTTCCCATGAAATCGGACAAAATACAAGCTTGAAGCAGTAACATTAATTTAAAGGCATAATATCACAGATATTTATGGTTGTTTGGGATTAGTTCTTAGTTCTTAGCTACAACTGCAAAGTACATTCACTTAACATACATATTATCATGTTTGTACTTCCAAAAACCTTCCAACCGCTGTATGGTAGGCAAAATTGCATTTCAACCAAACACTATACGATAGGACTTTGCCAGTAATAACAACCTGAAGATGGTCTTAGTTCTTTTTGTTTCATTATATTAATGCAAGGGGATATAACTCTAAAGTGTTATGATGAAAGAATATCATTAAGCTAATGCATCAAAGACAAAATAACTAATGCTTCGTAACCTAAATTTGTATAAAATATGCAATTTGTGTTAACTATCGAGTGAATGAGTGATTATGGAGTTTAACATCACTGCAGGAATCATATATCAAGTGTTGAGGAATAAATGCATCAGTAAATAGCCACTTAATAGTCTCAGATAGAAGTTTGTTTGACCTTCATATAGGTCAACTATCTGTGATAGTACACCTTTAATAAAACTCCCAGAATATTATTCTAAAGTATGTCTAAGATTTCTATACATCGTATTGTCATATACATGTATTTACAAGTAGAACTTCACATGAGGCCATATGGATGCATGAATGTAACATAAAACTGAAAGCAACACAGAGCTAGTAATCTCCATTGACATGGTTTTAGTCTACCAACCATGCAAGCAAGTTCATTACCTATTACGCCTATCACAATGGCTTCTATTTTCCTCATTGGTTGTGGGTGTAATCTTTGAAAGCTCTAAACATGGCTTTCTTTCCCAATCCACAGCAAGGAGCTCTACATCTACAGGATTTTACTCTAAGCTAGAAGCTCTATACAGCAAATCATCCAGACCTCAATTCCATACATGATTCTTTCCCCATCAACAGCAAGCAGGTTTATGTCTACAGCTAGGTTCTACTCTAAGCCCCACACAGCAAACCATCCACACATAGATTTTTCTTCATAATCCACAGTAAGCATCTCAATATCAATAGAGTTCTACTCTAAACTCCATACAGCCCATAATTCCACACATGGCTTTCTTTCTCAATCCACAGCAAGCACCTTGACATCTACAGCTAGGGTTCTAAACAAAGCTCCACACAGCAAATCATCTACATCTGACTTTTGCTTCCCAATCCCCACGGCAACCCATCTAGCCCTTCTCCGCACATGGCTTTCTTTCCCAATCCACAGCAAGCAGCTCTACATCTACAGCTAGGGTTCTACACACAGCAAACCATCCAGCCCTCACCTGCAGCAGTGGCACCGAAGCAGCGTTGGCCGTGCCCGCGGTGGGCGTCTTCCCCGAGCCCACGGGCATCAACTGAGACAGATTCCCCGCTAGATTCCCCGCCAGGCTAAACGGCAGAGACAACATGCCCGAGGACTGGGACGGGAGGCCTGGGCGAGACAGAAACACAGGCGGCTAGCTTTACGAACGTACATACGCACTCCAGCGCAAACAGACAGACAGGGCAGTCAGGGGTGGTGGGGTTGGTGGGCATGAACCGGGCAATGCGTTCTCGTGGGTATGAACTGGGCAATGTGTTGTCACTGGTATGAACTGGGCAATGTGTTGTCACTGGTATGAACTGGGCAATGTGTTGTCACTGGTATGAACTGGGCAATTCCTTCTCATGACGGTCAGGGTTGGGTGGGTGGGGGAGAGATGTGAAGGAGAGGGGGATTTGGACATTGCAATGTCAAGACTACAATGTAATTATAATTCTTGGCTCAGCTTAATACTTGGAAAAATGAGAGACAAATACAAAAGTCTTGTTGTTTTAAATCAAAGCTGAAATAGTTTACCAATATGCGATGCTAATAGATTAGGAAAATTACTAAAAAAAACAACCTCCTATTTGTTTATCAGAATATGTAATAACCCTGTTAGTGACCTTTGACCTATGCAAAGATGATCTTGCAACTTTAACCCTCTCCCTGCTGGATTATGCACATACACTACTGCTTTGAGCATCTCTGGTTGCCTGCAGCAGGTAGAGGGTTAATGGAAGGGATAATCATCAATTGAATTCAGTGCCTGGAAAACCTACTATTCTGATTTAATACATTAATCTTCTAGCTCCTGATCATAACAAGAGATGCCCTGCAGAACAGTGATGGTGAAGACTTCAACACTAAGAGGGCCTCCTACAGGGGAAGTGATATGTCTGGCAGTCGATGGCCCTTTTGAGCAGTCCGAGCAGTCAACAGCCCTTTAAGCAGTCCAAGCAGTTGATGTCCCTGTAAGCAGTATGAGTACTCGACCGCAGTACGAGTATTCGACCGCTCTCCAAGCAGTCCACTGCTCGGGTCTCTATACCCGGGTACGTGGGGTAAATACGTGGGTTTCCTGCATGCCACCCCCAACCACCCATCACCAGACACAGACACAAGCCATGCAATCAAGGCACCAAGTACACAAAAACACAAAGTGGTACCATAATGTGCAACAAAGTTCTGTCTCAAATGTTACCAATAAATATATATATATATAAATAATATCATTCTCATGGAATTATACAATTTGAAAGAAGTTAAGAATTTCAGAAGTTGATTTCTGCATCAGGCCCTGAGATAATAAAAATTTATTGAGTACGATTTTAAGCTAAACTCAAAACTTTTGTTCACATATGCGCATGTAAAATTTGAGCTTGAGAATAGAATCATACTCAAAAAGTCTTGTAATCTCAGGCCATTTCACGGAAAGGTTGTACTATAGTACTGGCCTAAATCAGGGCATACATCATGCCTTCACAATACCAGGAAATGATGTAAACCTCGACTTAGGCCATGACTACTGATACGACCCTGTTGTGAAATGCAGATTAGATCCTACCATAAACATGGTAAAAACAATATAGTCTAGCTAATCAACCATTCAGCAGTTCTCAGCTGTAACATGTCCTTTTAGTCGACTTTTTCAAAATGTCTGTACATGCAAAGATGAGAATGGGAACTTGTGTTTTCAGCTGACACAGCCGGGATCTAGGACCCAGGCCACGGCAACCTTTACGAGACCGACCTTGGAACGCCAAAATCTGCGGATCTGCAGAAGACTCTCATCCCTGGACATGGCAAACTGCATGACAGGTTCTATCATGACAAATTTGTATCGTATTTGGAAGCTCGTTGATCGATAGTACTCCAGGTACACTGCCTAGATGTCAAGCGAGTATGGTGTAAGCGTGGTTGGACATTTGCCCAGTGATGTGGAAGACAACTTACCCGACGACATGACGACAGTGGACGGCACAGTGCTGGTGACTGAGGTGGACGACGCCGTGGAGGCGGGAAGTGCCGTTACCATGGTAACGAACGAGTGCGGCGATGTCACGACTGTCGTAGACTGAAACGTGACACAGAATTCGTCAGAAAGCCACACCCAAATACAGAGCCATTCAACCCGAACTTTATGAAATACATAATTTATTGAAATGCATACTCAGTTATTGAAAAGATAATCGCCATAGTTAAACGGGCACAAATTGCAGGAGATGGAACAACTTTCCAATGTCATATGAAAAGTATGCAGCACATGATACTGCAATCAGATCAAACCATTTGCCATGGAGGCAAGGTAATGAAAATTGCACAGAAGAGATTAGACACAGTGACGACACGTGACCAGAAGCTGACCTGGTTGGCGGACTGCGAGACAACGGCGGTGATGGTGGCGGTGTCGGAGGAGGAGGATGGCGCTGTCCCTGTCGCTGCCAGACCCGGCATGGAGCTCACCAGGATGCTCTGGTTCTGCAGCAACGATGGCTGGTTGCTGTTGTTGTTGCTGCTGTTGTTGTTGATCATGGTGATAGGGACTGGGACGGCGATGCCCCCTCCTGGCATCGAGACGCCCGTCAGTGACACCTGTTGTTGTCATAGTAATCATAGTCATCATAATTTTCATCATTATCACCTTCATCATTATGATCTTCATCATTATGATCATCATTATGATCATCATCACCACCATAATAGTCTTCATCATCACCATCTATATCAGTATAACACTATTCAACATCATAATTTTCATCAAATAATACTACCAATCATCATCATCCCCACCATAATCATCGTGATGATAATTGCTCATAACACTACACTATTACCCCAGTCAATATGCACTCATTTCACCTTCAACTCCCTGGGTAGTATACAACCCAAGTTGGGGGAGTATACAACCCAAGCTGCCATTTAAGGTGCCAGAGGGTCTACATTCACAATTCCATCTCATCCTACCAGGTACCCATTCACAGCTGGGTGGACTGGAGCCGTGTAGAAAACTGCCTTTCACAGTGCTTGTATGACCTCCATTTACTTCGGTTAACTCCGCAATCATGCTAATGAACTAAATTCTTGAATATCGATGGTAGACTGACCTGCATGTTGGACAGGCCTTGTATGTTGGCGATGTTAACCCCCTGTAGTCCGGCCAGACTGCTGATGTTGAAGTTAGGAGGCAGCCCACTCAGGTTGGTGATGTTGATGTTGGCCAGGTTAGGCTGCTGTGGCTGCTGTTGGGTAATGCCGCCCGTGTTCTCTGAAACAGTAACATCGGTCGAGTTCATAAAATCTCTTTTATCAAAAGATAATTTTATTTTTCGGGATACCACTAAATGTTTGAAAAATATGTCGGTCACTCACAGATTCACTGAAGGACCTTGGAGTTATTTGTTAGATTTTCCGACCAGCTTAACAACTTTACTGAAGCTCTCATATCTACTACGAGACCATAAGTACCCTCGTAGTGATTTCTTATACATAGCGATCTGGTATGAGGGCTATAGTGTTGTAGTGGATATGAGTGAGAAACGACACCGTCGAGCCTTTTAAAAGAAAATAAATATTATTGAGATTTTGTATACACTAAACATATAGGTTCCACAGTAAAATATTTCAGCAACTATTGCATGCATGCTGTATCCCCCAAGCTAGCCACGGTATCATTGTTCAGTACATACCAGTAGCTGATGAAGCCACAGTGAGTCCAGTTGACGTCAGACCTGAAACAACACAATAACTTTTCATGGCGTGATAATTTCACTGCAGGAGAGAAAACGCTGCTGTTGTGCCGAGTTTTGTAGTAATCCTGTAAGCATCGGCAGTGATCGAAGTAAACTTTAAAACGTACTAGCCCGAATAGTGATACAAATAACAAAATACATGAATTTCTACTAGTCCTTAGGATACATTGGGAGTAATGGCCCAGGCTAGCAGACTAGTGTTAATTGCGTTCACTGATCGGCTAGTACTGTTGTAACAAAGGTCATAACTGAAGGAAGAAACCTGAAACACCTGTAGCAGAGTATTTCAGCACCAATAGGTTCAAACGTACACCAGGAAGACAACAGTGTAGGTATTGACAACACAGAGATAGAAGACAAGTGCATACCTTGCAGGTAGGTGGTGAGATTGCTGGCCTGAATGGTCTGCTGAGCCTGACCGATGTTGATCGAGTCCGTGGTCGACGTCCGTCTCACCGTGGACGTGGGTGTGGCACCGTGGGGCAGAGGTGGTGGGGTCGGAGCCAGGGTGGCAGCAGAAATCTTCTGACCACTGTTGAGGGTGGACGAGATAGATCCGATCAACTGAAACTGAGCTGTAATAGGAAAGCATAGATTATATTTAATGGGGAAAAAGTTGGGTCCAAATGGTTTTTTTTACTATTGGAAGATTTAATAAATGTGATATTAATGTTTAAAGCAAACGGATTGAACGATCTATGGATACTTTACTGCTTATACAATTGCATAGCTGTAAATGCATAATGAGACTCGTATAAAAACATATCTGTGTGGAAGTCACAAACCTGTAGAGGTTGTTGGCGTCGAGATTGGACTAGGTGTTCCTGAGACTCTGAAATGTTTCAACATCATCATCATCATCATCATCATCATCATCATCATTATAAACATCACCATAGGGAGTGCAAGTAGACACGAGATAGCCCAAGATTAATTTAATATCCGGCGACATAAACTGGTAAAAAATCTAAATGTACAAAAAGCCCAGATTTAAAAAAAATATATTTCGGACCTAACAAGCACCGCCATTTTCAAACATATATCTATTTAATAACCAATACTAGCTGAGAATGAAATCGTACTCAAGAACGTTTCGCAATCTCTGCGCCTGGAGAACAGGGGCCGTATTCTCGAAACTTCTTAACTTGCGAATTTCTTAGTGAGAAAAGATCTCTTCACAAATTAACATAAGAAGAAAACCAGTTTGACAAATTCTTAGTACTTACTAACTTCTTAGGACTTACGAAGTTTTGAGAATACCGACCTAGGTCTCGGACATCGGCCACACGTAATTCAGGATTACACCTACCGTGAGTGTGCAGCATGAATACTGAAAGGCTTGATCCTCTGAGACGCAGCCAATGATTGGTTGCCTTGTGGCAGTACCAGCTGCTGGGCAGAAACTGTGGTCTGAATACTGGTCTGTTGATTGGTTGTCACTGTTGCTGCAATAGTGCAATGGTTGATAGAACATAACTTCGAATATTGGAGTTTAGAGCCACTTTCAAGATTCCTTCACTTATATAACGGCTTGTCAGTTAAGGGCAAAAGCAAGAAGCAACATATGTAACACTGAATGTTGCAGGAGTTTAGAGCCGTATTCAAGATTCTTTCACTCATATCAGTTTGTCAGTTTAGGGCAGGAGGAAACCTGTGTTTAACCCTCTCCCTGCGGCAGGCAACCAGAGATGCCCTAAAGACCAATGTTTGTGCCTAATCCAGCAGGGATAGATTTAAATAATTATGGACAACCAAATTAAAGTATCAAGTATGAATAAATTAAGGATTTTAAAAACAAACAAAAAATTAAACCAAATCATAATTTGAAAAATGATTGGTCGAATAATTAGAAAATTATTTTTTAGGGGTTCAAACTATTAGAGGGTTTTAATTATTAGGGTAATTAGGGTACATTATGTTAACACTACAGTTAATGTTCTCACCAGTGGGTGTGGGCGGTGATGTGATGACATTGGCGGTGGCGTTACCGGACCCGCCCGGCGGTCCCAGGGACAGGGAGAGCTGGATGGGCATGTTCCTCTTGGCAGCTAGACCGCCACTTCCACTGACCTCATTCTGAAGACAGACACAAGGCGGTCACAAACACTGCATACAATGGTAGCATTCTTGCTAGACAAAGTAGCTTCGTCTCCATAATGCTTCTGCTATCCGCTATATGGAGACGAAGGGCCTCTCTCACAAAAACC
>JAUTBQ010151675.1:0-13914 GCA_032361185.1 Lepetodrilus ovalis | reverse complement strand
AAACAGAGTATGAGAATCCTCTTTGATTATCAAAGTTGTGTGAAGTGAAACTTGTTTTGAATCTATTTGTGAACTACAATTTAGTGAGATTTTGACGGCATAAGTGAGTCCTGAAGTGGTTTTGATATGTAGAAGTGTCGGCTCTTTTTTTATCACTTCTCCATCAACTCTGATAATCATATACTAGCTATCCTCTTTTGATTTGATACTTCCCCTCGTCCGTACTACCCAATGATAAAGCCTTTATACTTTCACCCTCTTTTGGCAAAAATGAGACTTCAACAGGAGGCTCTAGGAGTCTAAACTTCACCTCATTAAACTCTTTCCAAGATGATTTATTTATCACTTTGGCATTTAAAACTGATGTATTTAACTCCGCTAATTCAGAGTGAAGTAGATCTTTTTGTATCTTAGCATCTTTTAACTCTTTTAATAATGAATTATACTCTTTTATCCTAGCTTGCTGATCTTTTAACTTCAAGATAAGTGATGCAGGGGGAGTTTTTCTAAACTTTTTCATCTCTTCTATCGTCTTATTTATCTCATCTATATTGCCTTTTTGACTCTGTATCTTTGTTTTTTTCTGCTTTAACTCTTTTGGTAATCTCTTGACCAAAGACTCCATATCTGATAAATTTTTACTAATCTCATCAAACTTTTTTTCAAAATCTCTCTGTGCTAAGGAGTCGATAGTAAATATATTTCCATTACCCTCAATTTTTTTCATCTCTATATGGTGAGAAGCATAGATTTTGGCATTTGACATAACCTGTTCTATATAAACCTCTTTTGCTCTAATTTCACCACCTGAAACCTGTTTGACACGAACTATATCACCAACAACAACTCCACCCTCAAGTATATCTACCTCTACCACTTCACCCTCAGCATAACCCTTATGTAGATGGATTTTTACCTCTTTTGCTTCTATGTGTGAACTTTGATGTGTTTGACCTTTTATCTGAACTGTTACTGCTTTTATCTTTGCATTATTGGCAACACTTCCTGCTATGTTTAACTCATTTGTATCGATCTCAACTCCAGCACCGACAGCATCTTGCATAGAGTCTGATTCTTTGATAGTAACCCTAACATCTGAATCCTCACCAACATCTATATCTCCTGTTGTTTTGAGACTAACGGCATCTATGACAAACTCATCCTTAATCTCATACTTATCTCCCATACCATGATTTATATACCCTTTTGTTTTGGCAAAATATAAGATTTTATCTTCATCTTCTTTGATCTCAAAATCTTCTGAAACATTAAAATTAGAAACACTACCTGATAGCTCAACTGCATTTACTTGCAAGATTTCACCCTTACAATTTCTTCCATTGATACCATCTTTGGACTTTACAAACTCCAAAACCAAATCACCCTCTTTTACACCATGCATAGCAAGGTTATTGTTACTAGAATCATCACTAAAGTGCTCTATCAACTGCTCAGGTATATGTTCTTTTAGAGTGTAGCCTTGACAGATATTAAATGATATATTTTCATTTATGCTCTCATTTACCCGAATCAAAGATATAAGCTTTTTAACCCCACTTATCATACTCTCATCCATCATGCCAAGCATCAAACCAAGCTTTGCTTTCTTTCTATTTAGCTCAGACATAATCTCGCCATCTAAACCATCAAAGTAAGTGATCTTATCTTTTGGCTTAATTGTAGCTCTAATGGTTGTCAAGTCTCTATTTCCACCTATAGATATAGATAGAGGAAAGCTTGATTTTTGACTCTTTTTATAAAACTCAACTCTAAGCTCTTGAAAAAATGATATATCTGGATCTAATATATTTTCTATAGTTAGTATCTCATCTTTGTTAAGCTCTGTTAATTCTGTAGTAGAATTTCCATTTGCATTTGTATAAAAAGTTTTGTATGATAAAAGCTTAAAATCAATCTGATTTTGTTGTAAACTATACTTTTTTGACAACGATTCTAGCTCATTAGCTAGATTTTTTGTATTTATAATCGTTCTTTCAAATGCTAAAGAGTTATCTATACTCTCTTTAATATCTTCTTTATCTGCACCAAAAATTCCCATACTTAATTACTCTACTTTCTATTAATATTATAGACAATATATCGACAAAAATGAAATAATCTTAATGGTAACCGCACAAATTAAATCAATTCTATTTTTAGACGATATAGAAGAATATATTATAGAAGGGAAAACATGGATACCAATAGATTACTAAAGAGCAGAAGAGGAGCAATCAAAATCTCTCTTTTTCTCAGTATCTTACTTATGGGTGCTTGTTCTACTGAAACAAGCGATGATAGTAGACAAAAAAATAGCAAACTAGATGATAATGATGACTTTGATGGTAAAAAAGTTACTATAACAGCTCATGATATATTGGTAGAAAGAAGTGCTCCACTGTTAAATGCCATAGTGATAGATAGCACGGGAAAGATTGCCATTGAGAGAGATAATGGGATCTATAGGTTTAAAGAGTTACCTCAAATGCCTGTCTATCTATTTTCTGGTTTAGTAAATTTTAACTTAAACAAAAACATAAGTTTAAGTGATCTAAAAAATAGCTTTATGCTAGGATGCTCTGAAGGTGGATTAATAACCATACTAACATCTATATGTGCACATGATGAGAAGAAAGAGTGGCTAAAAAACAGCTTTAACCTAAGTGATGAACATATATATAAAACTGTCCCTAGATTTGATAAAAAGATAGCTGCCATTTGTGATGAACTATATAGATATAGTATTGAAGTTAAACAATCCAAACCATCAAAAATAACATTAGAAGAGTTAGAAAATCTAAAACCTTTGATTAGTAAAAGGATAGAAGATTATAAGAGAAGTGAGAAAAGTCCACAAGAACTAGAGATAGATCTATCAACTCAATTAAATCAAGATTTTGTAACACAATCAGATATAGATAACTATAAAAATGGTAGTACAAATCCCAAGATAGTCATAGACCAACTTCCAAAAGGTCAATTGGATGAAGATACAAGATATTCACTCGCATTTATGTGGAATGAGGAGAGATTAGCGGGGGATGCTTACATGGCATTTTATACAACTCACTATCCAAATCTAAATGATAAAGAAAAGAAGATAGCCGATAAAGTCCTTAAAACTATCTGGTACTCTGAAAGACTTCATCAAGAGACAGTTGAAGCACTTATAAAAAAATATGATATAGATATTTTACATATCGATGATTATGATAGAAAATATAGTTATGACGAACTAAAATCTATGGAGCTTGGTAAATATCCAATAAAAAAGCTACAAGCACTTTGGGATAATGTAGCTCCTATAGGATTAAAAGATCTTACATCTGCCCTCAAGATTGGATGTATAGCAGAGATTGGAGATATTGAGGATTTAGATCGGTATATTGATGGCATAGTAGATGCTGTAGATGTTAGATATGTTTATGAATTTTTAAGAGCAGGAAGTATACTCCACTACTGGGCATTTGATAAAGCCTTAAAAGAGTTAGGTGTTGAAGATGGATCTTGTAGTATCAGTAGTAGATATTGTAAAAGAAAAGGTGATTTTGAGATAAGTGGAGATGGTGGTACTCAAATGTCGCTACTAGACTGGGTAGAGGAGAACTAAATGAAAAGAATTTTAATAAATACTTGTGTAGTTTTAGCACTCATAGGATGTGAAAGTACAAAAGAAGATAATCAAACTCCTACACAAAATCAAAAAACAGCAGATAATATTTACAATAGCAAACATAAATCAAATACAAAGTTTATATTTGAAGATAGGGAGAGTTCTGATAACTCAAACAACAAACAATCAAAACAGTATGGTTATATACCAACAGGCACTAATCTAACACAAGAGATGGCATATAGATTTTTAAATATGACAACTTTTGGAGCCACTCCAGAGCTTGCACAAGAGTTGAGAAAAAAGGGTGTTATAGCATGGGTAAATGAACAACTAAATATGAAATATAACTATAACAGTGAGAGCACTGTATTGCAATCCTTAAAATGGATGCAAAAATTACAACCAAACTATTTAAATGAATATTATCCAGAAGAGGAGATAAAGATAAAAGAAGAGGGAGGAGAGATCGATGTTGAACCATACTCAATAGAGGAGATAGTTCAAAAAAATGACATAATTTTGCGAAAATATAATAAATACGAACAGATCTATGTCCAATCGTCCATTTTAAACAATATGGTATATGATAAAGCACAGCTTAGGCAAAGAGTTGCTTATGCTTTGAGTCAAATATTGATAGCCTCTGAATCTGTTGATCGTTTCTTTAGGTATAGATTTACAGCCTTAGCTAGCTACTATGACATCTTATTAAAAGATGCTTTTGAGCCATACAATAAGCTTTTATATGATGTATCAATGACACCTGCAATGGCTACTTTTATGACATATAATAATAATCAAAAAACTCATAAAAATCATGGACAAACCATAACTCCTGATGAAAATTATGGTCGTGAGATTATGCAGAGATTTACGATTGGTCTATATAAACTAAGTATTGATGGCATGGAGTATAGTAGTGGTAACAATTTTAAACAAAATTACACACAAGATGATGTAAACACAATGTCAAGAGTTTTCACGGGCTTAAGTAGAAGACGTTTTGAGAGAGGTTGGGCTATATATTATAGTGATGTTTTTAATCCTATAGAGTGCAATACAAAATACCATGATATCGAACAAAAAGAGATTTTTGGCAAAACAATACCTGCAAATCAAAGTTGTGAAAATGATGTAAAAAGTGCTATTGATATACTAGTCAATCATGACAGTGCTGCTCCATTTATATCTAAAAAACTTATCATGAGACTTACAAAATCAAATCCAAAAAATGCTTATATAGAACGAGTTGCCAAAGTTTTTCAAGATAATGGCAAGGGCATAACTGGAGATCTAAGATCTGTTATAAAGGCTATATTGCTAGATAAAGATATCTGGGAAGATATAAAAAATTCCAATATGACAAAAATTAGAGAGCCTTGGATAGCTTACACAAATGCACTTAGATTGTTTGATGTTAAGCCAATGTCAAGTTTTAAAACACATATTCGAGATTCTAACATGGTAGTCAATAATACAAAACTTTTTACAGATCAAATATTTTTTAAAAAAAATAATTTCTATGAGATTTTTGCACAAGCACCTCTTCAATCTCCTACTGTTTTTAACTTTTATGCAGATCAGTTTGTTCCAAATAGCAATGAGTTTAGACTCTATAATCATGTTGCACCTGAACTTGAGATACAGACAAATAGAGTTTTAGCAAATTTTAGTCATGCATTAAGTGATCTTTTTGATGTTCAAGATAGAGCACAAGCAAAATACAGATACGGTTTTGAAGCTGATGATGAAGCCAATTATCTACCTAAGATATATCAAAGAACTAGCAAGTTTACAGTAGATACTTCTATGATTTTCAAGAAGATATTAGAGGAGTTTAAAACTCTAGATCAGATACCGATATATACAGATACCAATGCCAAAAAAGCATATATGAAGATAGTTGAGATAGTTACCGATGAAGTATCTAAAAGAGTTCTTGGAAAAAAACTCTCAAATAGGAAAAAAGAGCTAATCATAAAACATTTATCAGATCCAGCACATGTGAAAGCTTTAAATAGTACTAAAAAGAGAGCCATATATACACAGATAATAAATCCTGTCATAAGGTATATATTTATATCTGAAGATTATAGAGTAAATTAGGGAGATAGGGATGAGTAAAATACAAAGAAGAGAATTTTTAAAATTTGCAGGTGGTAGTTTAGTCGTTTATACTCTACCAGCAGAGTTAAGTGGGGATGATAATTTTGATGATTATAAAGCATTGGTGCTTGTAAATTTGTACGGGGCAAATGATTCACTAAATATGTTTATACCATCTGATGATAGTGATGGCATACATACAGGGTATAATGAGTATATAAAAAATAGAAATGCTGTAGGAATCAAAAATGTTGATTTAAGCAATAAACTAAAAACAGTCAATGGCAAACTAAGTCTTGAAAAAGGAGAGGGTAATCCATATAATGCAGGAAGAAGAAATTCATCATTCTCTTATTTGAGTGGTTTTTATAAACATCAGGGAGTATTTGGAGGTAAAATCGCCACAAATGCCATGATGCCAGAAGTTGCCCACCTATTAAATAGTGGCAAGGCTGCAGTTGTCCAAAATGTAGGAAATATTATCCAAAAGTCTACAAAAGAGCAATTGATAGAAGATCCATCTCTGATTCCAGTCTCACATGTATCCCACTTTGATGCTCAAAGATATGTATCAACTAGCCTATCTTCAAACCTGACTACCCAGTCTGGTTGGCTTGGAAGATTATCAGATAAGTGGCAAGGAGTAAATGGACAAACCACATATAGAATGAATATCGATCTAAATCCTTTTGGTAGTAGTATTAGTATGTTTAGTAGTGAAAATGAAGCTCTACGATACTCAAAAGATGGACCTATTAGATTTAGATATAAAAGTGAAAATGTAGAGAAAGCACTCTATAGAGAGCTTTTTGATTTAGAAAGAAGAGAACTTTTTAAGAGGCTATTTAACTCCTCAAATAAAAAAGCTTTTACTGAATCAGAGATACTAACAAATGATTGGAATAATATAACCAACAATAATCCATTTGCAGATGTAAAAAGTGCTTATGCAGATGAGTTATTTAAACAGTATACTTCAATGGATCTATGGTTAAGTTCATATATGTACCATACTACTTTTATACCATATTTTAAAGCTATAGCTAAACTGATAGCAGTAGGAAAAGAGCAAGGTCTTAAAAGACAAGTATTTTTAATAGAATCAAGAAATTTTGATACACATAAATCTCAAAATGACCTTCATACTAAATCACTAAGAGCACTTAGTCTTGGTCTTGGTGACTTTCACTTGGCTATGCAACACCTTAAATTAGAAGACAAAGTAACAACTTTTACTGCTTCAGAGTTTAGTAGAACAACCGCTGATAACGGTGCTGGAACAGATCATGGATGGGGCGGTAATCAACTTGTCATGGGTGGTGCTGTTAAAGCTGGAAACTATGGTGAGTTTCCTGATCTTAGAGTTGGTGGTCCTCAAGATATAGATGTTGCATCAGATACAGTAGAGCCAAAAGGTCGGATCATACCTACAACATCATTTTCACAATATTTTGCAACTATCGCAAAATGGTTTGGGGCAGATGAGAGTACACTAGATGCTATTTTTCCAGAGTTAAAAAACTTTGATAAGCATGATCTAGGTTTTATGAAAAAAAGTTAAATATAGGGAAAATAATGAAAAAATATATCGTAAGTTTGGTACTTTTAGGGGTACTTATATCTGGATGTGGCACAGCAGAGAGAGAGTCTGATGATGACATCACAGATATAGTTAAAACAGAAAATAAAATAAGCCTACCAAAGATAACTCATAAGAATGAAAATTATCAACTTTTAGCTTGGAACGATTTAGGTATGCACTGCATGGATGGAAATGATTACTCAGTCTTTTCTATACTTCCTCCATCTAACAATCTTTTAACACAGCTTATAAAAAAAGGTGTTGATGGTTCAACACATTTAGTTGAATCTGATGTAAAACTAACTTATCAGGCAGTAGCCTCATTTGATGGAAAGTACAATACAACAAGTGCAAATAAGACAAACTTTTGGCAATATATCCCTATGTTATTTAATAAAAGTGTTGCAGATGATATAGGTTTAGCTGGAAATCCTGTACAGAGCTTAACTCCTGCACCTTTGAGTTTTAAAGATGAACAAAAATGGTGGAGTGCTGAGGGTATACCAACAGTTCCTATAAATAATGACGGCTCTATAAATGAGTATCCTATGGTTAGAGTTTTAGCAAAAGATAGTGATGATAAAATCTTAGCGGAGACTATAACAGTATTGCCAGTTAGTGATGAGATGGATTGTAAAAAGTGTCATAGTACAAGTGCAAACAACAGTGCCACAAAACCTATCAAAGGTTATGCAGATATGAAGGATAAAAACAGAGACTACAAATACAATATCCTGAGACTTCATGATCAAAAACATACGATATCAACATATATAACTAAACTTAAAGAGTCTGGATATAACTATCAAAGCTCTTTAGAAAAAACAGCACAAGATGGTACCCCAATACTTTGTGCCTCATGTCATAAGAGTAATGCTTTGGGAACAAAAGGTTTTAGTGGTATACCATCTCTAACATCTGCTATTCACTCTAAACATGCAAATGCTATAGATCCTGTGAGTAAAAAAAGATTAAATGATAGTACAAATAGAGATGCTTGTTACTCTTGTCATCCAGGAAAAGATACTCAATGCCTAAGAGGTGCTATGGGTAAAGCAGAAGATAAAGATGGAAATCTACAGATGCAGTGTCAAAGTTGTCATGGCTCCATAAAAGCAGTCGGTGCTCATAAGCGAGAGGGATGGCTAGATGAACCAAACTGTCAAGTATGCCACCAAGATGGAAAGAGACATAAATCTGCCGTTATAGATCCAGATAAAGGAACTCTAAGAGCTGTTTTAGATAACAAGTTTGCAACAAATCCAAACACTCCAGTAGCTGGAAAATCTCTATATAAATATAGTACAGGACATGGTGGACTTCAATGTGCTGCTTGTCATGGATCAACTCATGCTATATATGGAAGTTCTCGTGAGGAAGATAACCTTCAAAGTAAGTCTATTCAAGGACATGCAGGAACTATAGGAGAGTGTAAATCTTGTCATACATCTATGCCAGAAACTGCACATGGAGGACCTCATGGTATGCATACAGTTGGTGTAGAATGGGTTCATAATCATCAAGATGCAATATATAGTGGAATAGAGAGTTGTAAAGCTTGTCATGGAAAAGATTATAAAGGCTCTGCTTTATCAAAGATGTTTAAAACAAGAAGCTTAGGTGGTAGAGAGTTTAAAGAAGGAAAAGAGGTGAGTTGTTATGATTGTCATAATGGCCCAACCGGAATCAATTACTAAGTATAATTTTCATACTTAGTAATCTAATTAAACCCCTTTGAACAATTAGCAATATTTTCAGAGGGTTCAATTATATATAAAAAACTAAAAATATATTAAATATTATAAATTTTTGCCGATATAGAGTAATACAATTTATAATAAAATTAGGATTATGAAAATGAATGAGAGAAGAGATTTTTTACGAAAAAGCATCCTTTTGGGTGCAGGGTTAAGTGTGAGTCCCTATGAGCTTTTTGCTTATAGGCTTCCAGTGGATAGATCTATAAAACTTTATAATATCCATACAAGTGAGCATCTAAATGCAACATACTGGTCAAAAGATCACTTTGTAAAGAGTGAAATAGCTAAGATTAATCACTTTCTAAGAGACTTTAGAACAGGTGATGTCGAACATATGGATATCAAACTTTTTGATCTTTTATATGCAATCCAACTTATACGAGATACTGACAAACCTTTTCAAGTCCTTTCAGGATACAGATCTCCAAAAACAAATAATATGCTTAGAAAAAAGAGTGAGGGTGTTGCTAAAAATAGCTTTCATCTAAAAGCACAAGCTATAGATATAAATCTTCCCGGAACCGAGCTTAAAGATCTAAAAAGATTATCAACATTTCTAAGACGAGGTGGTGTGGGCTACTATCCAAAGAGTGGTTTTATGCATATAGACACAGGACCTATAAGGTATTGGCATAAGGGTTAAATTTTATATAACTTTTGTGTGGTATAATATTATATATTTATAAAGGAACTTTTATGAGAAAACTACTACTTATGACATCACTCTGTATAAGTGCATTTGCACTAGATTTACCAAGAACTATCTATAAAAATGCCAAGATCACACCTGAAAGTGGGTATGAGATTTTTAAGATTATGAATGAAGCAAAATCCCTATTTAACGATGGTAAGATAAAAGATTCTAGTGGGCTTTTTATAAAAGCTATTGCAAAATCTTCAAGATCAAAGGCTGAAAAAAATATAGACCAATATGATTATCTTTATGCGCACTATGGACTTTTAAAACTTCTTGAAACAAACAAAGATGATGAAGAAAAATATAAAAAACTAGCTAAAAAAATCATATCATTTCTTGATAAATCTACAGATAATGGTAAAGATATTTGGGAAGATGGCGAGCTTGGAAAATTTCAGCTAAATATGTATAAAACAGTAACAGATCACTATGCAAAGCTACTCTATAAAGAGTCAAAAAGAGAAGATCAAAAGCTCTTAAAAAAAGCACTTTTATATGCTAAAAAGGCTGAAAAATATATAAGAAGTGATGATGACCTTTATATCAAAGAGACAAGAGAATGGATCCAAAATGCGATCGATGGAAATCCTCCACTAAAGAGTGAAAAAAAGACGATAGAGATTATAAAAGAGATAAAAACTAAAAAAGATACTTCAGAGAGTAAAAAAGCTTTGTAATCTGGAGTTTTTATGATACAATCTTTGCTAAATTTTAACAGAAAGTGGGTGATGTTCAGATGCCAGGTATAGTTGTTAAACCAAGTGAATCGTTTGAAGAAGCTTATAGAAAGTTTAAAAAACAGACTGATAGAAATCTTATCGTTACTGAAACTAGAGCTAGAGAGTTCTATGAGACAGGAACAGAAAAGAGAAAAAAACAGAAAATCGCTGCTAAGAAAAAGATGCTTAAAAAGCTTTATATGCTTAGACGATACGAGTCAAGACTCTAAAATATTGCCAAAAGGGTTTCTCTCTTTTGGCTACTTTTAAACTCCTTTTAACTAAAATCAAAGATATTCAATATAATAACTAGAGGTTTTTAATGGGAATTTTATCTATAACTACATTTTTTTGGTTACTTTTAGCTTATATGGGTATCCACTATGCCCCTTATCTACCAGGTCCTTTTAGGAATGAAGCCTTTAGCTTTGGTCATGTTCTCTTTTCACATAAAACTCTAAGTATCACAGTAACTGATGCTTTTATATTTGCTGGTATATTTTTTCTACTCATTGAGATCTATAAAGCAGCTACTACAAAGAGTTTCAACTCACTTGAATCACTATTTAGTATAGTTGTAGCTATCATATACCTAATCATGTTTATAACCCTTCCTTGGGCTCATAACTCAATGTTTTTAATGATAACTTTTATGGCATTTGTAGATGGGTTGGGCGGATTTATCATAGAGATAAATGCTGC
Source organism: Lepetodrilus ovalis (assembly GCA_032361185.1). NCBI lineage: Eukaryota > Metazoa > Mollusca > Gastropoda > Lepetellida > Lepetodrilidae > Lepetodrilus > Lepetodrilus ovalis. The sequence goes on along the minus strand of JAUTBQ010151675.1, from coordinate 2,732 downwards.
TCATAGAGATGTTGTATTTGGAAAGTAGCTTTTAGCTACTTTCCAAATCATTTTTCTATTCAAGTGTTCCATCAAAATAGTTAAAAATATAATTTCCACTACTTGTAGATATTTGGAATCTTCCATTTGCTAGTGCATTTATACCATATATCGAAGTACTTGAACTTAAACCAACGTTATAAAAAGCTTTCTCAAGCTCAATTGGATTTGCATTAAATCTATAAAAAGAGTATGAACCATTTTTAGTTCCTATGACAAATATTCCTCCACCTTGTTGTGAATAACTATAAGTAACTAAGTTTTCTAAATAATCAGAGATTTTTGAGTATGTAACAGAATTACTATATGTATCTGAGATAGGTGTAGTTGAATTATCACTATAATCATATGCATCATCATCAGTATAAACTTTCTTTTCCACAACATATAAATCTACATAATTATATGTGAGTATGTAATACCCCTCACTACTCCTACCTCTACGATAATTTATCGTATTATTAGATCTATTTATACTAATGCTATTTATATAAGCACCTACATATTCATTTGCATAATCTAACTCTGTTAAAATAACATTATTACTATTATCAATTTTTACTATAAAAAGAGCCATATAAGTATCAAATGGTGAATATTCACAGGTAACAACAAATATATTATTTTCTAAACTCTCAATACTAACTATCCCATCAAACATATTTTTACCATTTTTAGTAGTATAGTGTCTATCCAAAGCATTACTAATTAAGCTTTTAGCATCACCACTATTATACTCACTATTTGAGTGATTGTCATTATTGGAGATATCTCTATCATCTAAATAATCATATAAAACAGTTTTTCCATTTGAGTAAACCAACTTTACAACACCACCCTGAAGACCTATGATTTGGCTCATAGGATAACTATAAACTTTTAAAGTCTTTTCATCTACCAAAGTATCGCTATCAAGCAAATGCAAGCTTATAGAATTACCACTTCTAATTGATACAAAAATACCACCCTTTGCATAAGTATAATTCCAGCTTACAAGTGAACTTCCATATCTAGATCGTAACATATCTCCAATAGAGCCACTTGAATAATTCGTATGTTGAGTTGTCTGAGGTAAAGAGTCATAAGTATTTATCTCTACATTCCAAGGATTTTCTATATTTATAAATTGGTTATTAGAAAAATAAATATTATTATTTATTACTGACACAATATTTGTAGCATTAAAATTTTGAACTCTTGATATGATACCACCCTCATCTCGGTCATATATACAGAACTCTCTATTACCATTATCATTGTGTATAAAAGCTATCCTATCATCTCCTAGTTTACAACTATCATCTATATTATTATAACCTAGGCTTTTAATATTTTTTACTAGGTTCTGGGGAGCTTTTTCATAGCTTTTTTCATCTAGTTGTTTATTATTAGATGATGTTGAGTTTGGCATATCTGCTCTTTTTTTAACATTCTCATCATATCCGTAGTAGTTATTTACAGTTTGGGGAGTATCTCCTCCGCCACATCCCATTATAGAGAGTGTCACAACAGAAGCTAAACATATCTTTTTTATCATAAATATTTCTCCTTTTTACAATATTGATAGATAAAATCCTATCAAAGCTTTCGTAAAAAGGAGATTATTTTTGTTTAATATTAAAATAATTTTATTTTTAAAGAATATCCTTCTACTTTCTACTTATTTCAAAGTTTGATTTCTCTTCTGTGATACTTATAAACTCACCATTTTCATCAAACTCTATCTTACCTTTTCCATTGACTTTACCTTTTTTATAATAGATAAAATCACAACTTTGATTGCTTTCACAACTTAAAGTGATATTTTTAACATCACTTATCTCAAACTTTTTAAACTTAGGCTTTTGAGTTATAGAAGTTTTAAAAGCATATAAAATCATCTTTTTATCTTTTTTAAACTTTGAAGATCCAACATCTGGCTTATCACCACCATAATATACAAGATTATCTTTTCCAAGCATAAATCTAGCAACACTACTTGTCACTTTTGCTTTAAGATATAGATCTTTTATAGTGCTTAGATCTGTGATCTCACCTAGTGTCATCCCGTGGTATTTTACATTGTAAGTTGTCGCATTTAGACTTAGTATCATCGTTATTAAAATTATTATTATCTTTTTCATATATATTTCCTTATTATCTTTTTTTACACTCTCATTTTAAACGATGATAGTGAATTGAAAGTGAATTATACCTTTAGTGCATTGTAGGCTAAAAATAGCACAGCTAAAGGTGCGATATATCGGATGCTAAAGTACCATACCTTAAACACAACCTCACCCATATCATCTGCTAAAACAGCCCTAACATCCTCTTTTTTCATCACAAATCCAACAAAAATGGCTATCAATATCCCACCAAGTGGCATCAAAAATGAATCTACTGCAAACTCAACTGCATCAAAAAGAGGTTTACTTCCTATCATAAAGTACTCTTTAAAATCATCAGAGATAGACAGTATCATCAATATTCCCACTGCAAAATAGACAAATGAACTCCAAAATACTGCACTTTTTTTACTCCAGCTCCATCGTCTTTCAAGATACATTACAGTTGGTTCAACCAACGATATAGCCGATGTTAATCCTGCAAATGCCATACCTAGGAAAAACAGAAGTGCTATGATAGTCCCAACAGTCCCAAGCTTTTCAAAGATGATAGGAAGTGACATAAACACAAGCCCTGGTCCCTTA
>JAUTBQ010151664.1:0-13919 GCA_032361185.1 Lepetodrilus ovalis | reverse complement strand
ATTTAGATAGAAATAGTGAACTTCATAAAAATAGGGCAATTGAAATCTTTAAAGCACTAAATATGCAAATAGCCTATATGAATGCGAAAGATCATGACAGGCATGCTGCATATATTTCACATCTTCCTCACGCTATAAGTTATGCATTAGCAAATAGTGTTTTAAAACAAGAAGACCCCAAAAGTATTTTAGCACTCGCAGCTGGTGGGTTTAGAGATATGAGTCGAATTGCAAAAAGTTCTCCAAATATGTGGAGTGATATTTTTCAACAAAATAGCGAAAATCTTTTAGAAGCCATTGATAGTTTTGAAAAAGAGCTTTTAGATGTTAAAAAGATGATAAAAGATAAGAAGTTTGAAGAGTTAAAAGAGTGGATGCAAGTTGCTACCACTCTACATAAAATTTTATAATTGGTTAATTAAACAGCAGTTGCACTCATCTCTTTTATATAGTTATTGATTTCATCTTCTGGGATTGCTTCACTAAAATGGTATCCTTGCATCAAATAACACCCTTTTGATTGTAGAAATTCTACTTGACTTTCTGTTTCAACACCCTCTGCAACTACTTCAAGCGAGAGTTGTTGAGCTAAAGTTATAATTGTTGATGCTATGGTCATGCTATCTTTGTCAGATGGTATATCATTGATGAAAGATTTATCAATTTTAAGTTTTGTAATTGGAAGTTTTTTAAGATGACCTAAAGATGAGTAACCAGTTCCAAAATCATCAATAGCTGTATTGATACCAATTTTCTTAAGGTTACTTAATATACTTTGAACATGGTCAATATTTTCCATTAAAAAATCTTCGGTGACTTCAAGCTCTAACAGACTTGAATCAACTCCAGTCTCTTTTATAATATTTTTTAGAGTCTGCTCTAGATGGTTTTGTGTTAATTGTTTACTTGAAATATTTACTGCAACTTTAGCTTTTACTCCCTCATTTTGCATAAATTTTATCTGCTCACAAGCTCGTTGTAAAATCCATTTACCTACTTTTGCCATAAATCCACCCTCTTCAGCAAGTTTGATAAAGTTATCAGGAGTGATTATCCCATATTTTGGATGTTCCCATCTTACCAATGCTTCAAAAGCTTGAAGAGTATTGTTTTTTGTATCCATGATTGGTTGATAGTAGAGTTTTAGCTCATTGCTAGATATCGCACTTCTAAGATCATTTGATAGCTCTAATCTCTCTGATGCATCAGCATTCATGTTTTTAGTGAAATATTTATAAACATTTTTACCACCATTTTTTGCAGTATACATAGCCATATCTGCATTTTTTATCAATGATTCTATTGTATTTGCATCATCAGGGAAAATGGCAATTCCCACACTAGCTCCGATATAACCCATCTCATCTTTTAAAGCAATTGGTTCTGAAAGTGTATCAATGATTTTTTGAGCAACGATAGATGGATATGCTGTATCTTGAATATCTTCTAAAATAACAGTAAATTCATCACCACCTAAACGTGAGACAGTATCTTCTGCTCTAAGTGCTGCTTTAAGTCTTTTGGCAACTTCTATCAAAAGAAGATCTCCATAATCATGACCTAAAGTATCATTAATCATTTTGAAGTTATCAAGATCTATAAACATTAGGGCGATTTTATTGTTACTTCTTTTTGCCTTTGATACTGCATTTCTTAACGAGTCTTGAAAAAGAGCACGGTTAGGTAAGTTTGTCAATAGATCATAGTGTGCCAAAATATTGAGTTTTGTTTCTGTTTTCTTCTGTTCACTAATGTCAGAATAGATACCTCCAAAAAGTTTTTCATCATTTTTATTGATTACAAAACGGTGGGTTTGAAAGTAGTGTTTTCTTCCCTTATTGTCAGATAGTCTCTCTTCTGCTGTAAATGTTCCTCTCTTCACAAGAACTTCATTTTTAATGATATTTTCTTGATCTTTTGGGTCCATAATATCTGATATATTTTTTCCCTCCAATGTATCTACACCAAAGAAGTCATTTAGATATTTGTTAGAAAATAGAAAATCATTGTTTTCATTTTTGATAAATGCACCTGCTGGTAAGTTTTCCATAAAAAGTTGAAATTGTTCTTCAGAGTTTTTAAGTGCGATTTGTGCTTTTTTAATTTCAGTAATATCACTTATAAAGCCTACAACTCTAGTTCCATTTTCACTACGAGTTGCTTTACCTCTTATTGAAACCCATTTAATTTGGTTGTCTATTTTAATTCTATGCTCAGCATTAAAATTTGTACTTTTACCATTTATATGATTTTCTAAAGACCTTGCTACCTGTGTTTTATCTTCTGGTAAGATAATATTAATCCAACTGCTAATATGGTCTTTTATCGGTTTATTTGCGTATCCGATTATCTCTTTAAAACGATTAGAGTAAAAAACCTTACCACTTTTAACATCAAAGTCCCAAAGCCCCTCATTTGAACCATTTGTAGCAAGTTCATAGCGTTCTTTGAAAGAGTTTATGGTTCTTTTTGCACTATTTTGCTCACTGATATCTATGATGACACCAAGTTTTGCTTCATTGTTATCTCCTACATCTGAAAGATAAGTAATAGTTTCAATTTTTTGACCGATGTCATTGACCAATTCTAATTCAAATTTATTTTTTATACTGTCATTAAGTGATAGGAGGTGATTTAAAACTTTTTGACGATTTGAACCAGCAAATGCGTCAAATGCACTATTTGTGATAAAGTTATTATCTTTATTGTGTTTGTAAAACATAGGAATTGGAAAGTTTTTTATCATATTCTCTATTGTATCATTTGAGTCTGTAGTGCCTGTACCCATTAGCTTTTTAAACATATTTATCTCCAACTTAATCTCTGTTTTCTATTATCGACTAATTCAAAAAAAAATCAAATTTCAAGTGAGCTTTTTATAAACTATTAGTAACTAACCTTACTCACTAAGAATTCATAATAGTTCTTGGTGAGTAAGGTTAGTTATCAAATAGGGAGAGTCATGGGCAATTTGAATTTTACACATCTACATTTACATACAGAGTATTCGCTTCTTGATGGAGCAAATAAGATAAAATTGTTAGCAAAAAAAGTTAAAGAGCTTGGCATGAATAGTGTTGCAATGACCGATCATGGAAACATGTTTGGTGCTATTGACTTTTATATGACTATGAAAAAAGAGGGTATCAAACCTATTATCGGGATAGAAGCTTATATCCATAATCAAGATGAAATAGATGACAAGAGTACAAAACAGCGTTTTCACCTCTGTCTATATGCTAAAAATGATAAAGGTTATAAAAACCTTATGTATCTAAGCTCTCAAAGTTTTATAAATGGTTTTTATTACTATCCTCGTATAAACAAAAAGATGTTGTTTGAACATAGTGAAGGGCTTATCTGCTCTTCGGCTTGTCTACAAGGTGAGATAAATTGGCATTTAAATCTAAATAGCGAAAGAAACAAAAATAATGGTGCACAAGGGTATGAAAAAGCAAAAGAGATAGCTTTAGAATATAAAGAGGTTTTTGGCGATGATTTTTACATGGAATTGATGCGACATGGTATTGAAGATCAGCATTTTATAGATGAACAAGTCTTAAAGCTTTCCCAAGAAACAGGCATAAAGATAATCGCTACAAATGACACGCACTATACTGAACAACAACACGCTGATGCTCAAGAAGCTTTTATGTGTATAGCCATGAATAAAGAGTTTGATGACCCAAATCGCCTTCGTCATAGTGTACATGAGTTCTTTGTAAAATCACCTCAGCAGATGCACGCTCTTTTTTCTGATATTCCTGAAGCATTAGAAAATACCCAAGAGATAGTAGATAAATGTAATTTAGAGATAAAGTTAGGTAACCCAACTCCACCAAATTTTAAATTTGTCAAAGAGTATGCTCAAAAAGAGGGTTTGGATTATGATAATGATGCTGACTACTTTGTTTATAAGTGTAAAGAGGGCTTAGAAGAGCGTCTTAAGATAGTTCCAGAAGATAAACATCAAGAGTATAAAGATAGATTAGATTTTGAGATGGATATCATAAATAGCATGAAATTCCCTGGATATATGCTTATCGTTTGGGATTTTATCCGTGATGCTAAAGATAGAGGAATTCCAGTAGGTCCTGGACGGGGATCAGCAGCTGGTAGTTTGGTCGCATTTTCACTTGAGATTACTGATATTGACCCTATGAAATATGACCTTATTTTTGAGAGATTTCTAAATCCTGAGCGTGTAAGTATGCCAGATATCGATATCGATTTTTGTCAAAAAAGACGTGGGGAATCTATCGATTATGTTGTTAATAAGTATGGAAGAAACAATGTAGCACAAGTTATCACTTTTGGTAAACTTTTAGCCAAGGGAGTTATACGTGATGTTGCACGTGTTATGGCTATGCCTTATGCAGAGGCTGATGCTATGGCAAAACTTATACCTGATGAGCTTGGAATTGATTTAGCCTCCTCATATGAAAAAGAACCGAAGATAAAAGAGCTTATAGATTCAAATGCTGCAGCAAAACGAGTTTGGGAATTTGCATTAGCGTTAGAGGGGTTAAATAGAAACTCAGGTATGCATGCTGCGGGTGTAGTTTTAAGCAATGATGAACTTTGGAATAAATCACCAATTTATAAACCATCAGGTGAAGATCAACCTTTTGTGACGCAGTATTCACTAAAATATCTTGAAGATGTAGATCTTATCAAGTTTGACTTTTTGGGTCTTAAAACTTTAACTGTTATTGATGATGCTTTGAAGTTAATTGATAAGAGATATAACAAAAAGATAAACTTTAATAAGGTTGACTTTGATGATCCCAAGATTTATGAACTTATCCAAAGTGGTGCGACTATAGGGCTATTTCAAATTGAGTCGGATGGTATGCAGTCACTAAATGAGAGGCTTAAACCTAGTAACTTTGAGGATTTAATTGCGGTTCTTGCACTCTATCGACCAGGTCCTATGGAGTCTGGTATGCTTGATGATTTTATCGAGAGAAAACATGGACGACAATCAATAGTTTATGAGTTTCCTGAACTTGAACCGATACTAAAACCAACATATGGGGTTATCGTTTATCAAGAGCAAGTTATGCAAATTGTTCAAACTATAGGTGGATTTAGTCTTGGTGGAGCGGATGTTGTAAGACGGGCGATGGGTAAAAAGATTAAAGAGGAGATGGATAGGCTCAAAGGTGAGTTTGCTGATGGAGCACAGAAAAAAGGTTTTAATAGACAAAAATCAGAAGAGTTATTTGACTTGATTGTAAAGTTTGCAGGGTATGGTTTTAACAAATCTCACTCAGCAGCTTATGCGATGATTACTTTTGAAACCTCTTATCTAAAAGCGTACTATCCAGCCGAATTTATGGCGGCTTTATTAACAAGTGAAGCACAAAATACAGATAAAGTTGCAAAGTATGTAGATGAGGTTAGAGGACTTGGAATTGAACTGCTTCCACCATCGGTGATAGAAAGTAGTATCGAGTTTAGTCCATCTTTTGATGATACCCATGACATCATACTTTTTGGTATGGGTGCGGTTAAGGGTGTTGGAAGTAAAGCAATAGAGAGTATTATCGAGGCAAGAAATGAGAAGCCATTTGAAGATATGAGTGATTTTATCGCTAGAGTTGATGGTTCAAAAGTAAACAAAAGAGTTTTAGAAGCTCTTATAAAATCTGGTGCTATGGATAGTTTTGGGTTTTCAAGACGTTCACTAATTGACCAGATAGAGAAGATTGTGGAAGTTGGACAAGAGGCAAGTCGTGCTCAAAAAATGGCAGTTGGTTCACTTTTTGGAGATGATGAAGAGCTCACAAAAGTCTCAATTAATATAGATAATTTACCAGAATATGATGGTAAAAATATACTAGAACTTGAAAAAGAGACTTTGGGGTTTTATGTTTCTGGTCACCCACTTGATGAGTTTAGAGAAGAGATTGAGACGATTAAACACTCACTTTCAAGTGAGATAGATACAATCGCAGATGGCTCTAAAACCTTGTTTATAGGTAAAATTGAAAATATCACACAAAAGATAAGTAAAAAAGGTAATAAATTTGGCATTGTGACACTCATGGATTTTCACGGAGATATAGAGTTTATGGTTTTTGAAAAAACTCTTGTTCAGATAGCCATGATGGATCAAAACAGACCCATTGCTTTTAAAGTACAAATCACAAAAGATGACAGAGGTATAAATAAAAGGGTTTTAAAAGTTTCAGACCTAGAGGGTGCTAAAAAAGAGAAAACTGATATCAAAAAAGAGGTGGTAAAAGAGATTGTCTCTCCAATTTTTGTAAAAATTGAGATTAGTTCAGGAGTAGAAACTCTAAATAAACTTCATAAATTAGTAAAAGAGTATCCTGGAAATCGTCCATTAAAGTTGATACTCTCATCAAAGCTACAAGATGTGGTTATAGAGTCCCAAATATCTGTAAATGAGATGATAATACAGAAGCTAGAAGAGATAGTTTCTATAAAAGTTGCTGCTTAATACCAAATTAAGCCTCATCACTTTGATGAGGCAACATTTATATCAACAATATCAACAGATTTATTGCCTTGATAATCTTCAACTGTTAGAGTTAAAGTATGAAGTCCAGCTTCGAGATTATTTACAAAATTTCTATCTGATGATAATAATTTGTTATTTTCTCTCCACTCATATTTTGAAATATCATCTCTACAGATAGCACGAGCTGATAAATTGATATTTTGATTCTCTTTTATTTTTAAATCTCCACTAATTTTTGCTACTAAAGGTATATCTGTTTCATCTATATTAACTAAAACACATACTCTATCTATAGCGGTTAAGTTATCTTCATCTGTTGCAATAAGAGTTATCTCATAAGCACCATTGTCAACAAATCGTTTTGTAAATGAATCTTTATCACTTAATATTTGTGAATTTGAATCTTTCCATAGATATGAAATATTTTCACTATTTCCATCAGAATCATAACTACTATTTGCATCAAAGTTTACATTTGCTTGGCATCTAGAGACTTTAAGGACCTCTAAATTGTTATTTGCATGGGCAATTGCGGTTGGTGCAATAGGCTTTGGTGTTTTATCAGATTGAATTGTTTTTTTAGGTACATTAATAATTCCACCCTTTGGTGTAATATTTGATAAAATTAGTTTTTCCTCCTCACAACAATCTCCTTCATTGCCACCACAGCCAACTAGTAATAGTGTTGACACAAGTATCATTCCTGTATAAATTATCTTCTTCATCCATTTCTCCTGAAATTATTTTTTTATTTTTATTTTGTAAGTATAAAAGAAAGTTGTGTCAAAGTTGTGTCAATTATTAAATATATTGTATTTATAGTCTATTTAATTAAAATAATTAAAGATTGATGTAATTATATTGCTCTTTGCTGCATTAATTAGTGATAAAATTAAAATAATTTAAAAAATTAAACTATTTTAATTTTTTAAATTATGACTTATAATGTTAAGTTATTTTATGATATGTTTTGTTAAATTTATTAAAAGGATTAATTTATGAAAAACAAAGTTTTAATACTATTTCTTGGACTCTTCTTCTTTATCGGTTGTGGAGGAAGTGGAAAAACTACTACACCATCAGATATTGGTAAGGGTACTTATGTCGATTCTGAAGTTGATGGTGTGAAGTATGTTTGTGGTTCACAAACAGGTCTAACAGGTGATACAGGCGTAAAAGGTGGTTTTAAATATGAGAAAGGAAAGAGTTGTACTTTTTCTATAAATGGTATAAACTTATCAAAAGTTGATGGTGATAAATTGACAGGAGATGAGATTAAAGTACAAGTTGGAGATACTGATGTAGCGGTATTTTTACAATCACTTGATATAGATGGTAATCCTAGTAATGGTATAACAATCTCTTCTAAAGTAGTTGAAGCTTTGGCAGAAAATGGTACTGCTTCTCTTCCAAAAACACCCGCTGAGGTTCAAAGTATCGTTAGTTTACTTGGCTCTAAAGGTATAGGTTATGCAGGAAGAGCAAAAACAAGAGAAGAAGCACAGCAACATATGGCAGGTTTTTCAGTTACTATGTCTGCTTCAACACTATCTCTTCTTGAGGGTGCAGAAGTTCGTTTTGCTGCAGATGTTAAAGGTAATACAGAAGGACTTACTTATGAGTGGGTTGGTTATGGTGTGAGAACACCAGAATTTTCTAAAGATGATTTTACATCAGGAAAACATGTTGTTGTAGTAAATGTAACAAAAGGAAATATCACACTTAGTGCTAGCCAGACTATAGACGTAACTCCAAGTGGTGAATTTATAGTCTCAATCAAATCAGATAAAACTAAGTACACTACAGATGATACTGTTTTACTAGAAGCAAATATAACTGGAAATGCTGGAAGTTCACAAACCTACTCATGGAAAGATGGAAGTGTACCTTTAACAGGGACTACAAAAACATTAAGTCAAAAGTTTACAGCTGGAGAGCACAATGTAACAGTTGAAGTTACAGGGCGTAGCATAACAAAAAGTGCAAATTTTGTATTTAATGTAGCAGATATGGCTGATTTTAATGTAACAGCTTCCACAATAACTCAAAATAGTAAAGAGCTTATGTGGGTTGATGCTAAGTCAACTGCAAGTAAGCAATCTTGTTTGGCAATCCATGGGGATGAGTTCAATGAAACTAGATCAGAAGTTGATGATAGTTTTCAAAGAGCTAAAACATTTTGTAATGTTTTAGATTTTGCAGGTTTTACAAACTGGAGAATTCCTACAACAGAAGAGTTGTCTGACTATATCCAAAAGACAAATGCTGCAAATATAGAAACTAAATATGATAGAGAATGTTGGCAATTATTGGCATTGGTAGCTCAAGATGCAGATGTTTCAGATGGAGCCAATTATAGAGCTGTAACGACAAGATATATGCCAACAAAATGGTATTCAAATATTGGTTCAATTCGTCCACATAATTATACAAAAAGTGCATTACTTATAGATAAATATAATGTAGGACTTAGATGTGTAAGAAATACAAATGGTAGTGGTGGTGATATAGTAGGAGCAAATATCAATGTTTCAATTATAGGTGCTAAAGCTAACTATATTGAAAATGAAGAGGTAAATCTTACTGCAGATGTTACTGGAGCAACTAGTATAACTAGTTATTCATGGGTTGAAAATGGTGTAGAGATAGGAACTCTTGCTACATTGTCAAAAAATGATTTTACTATAGCTGATCATACTATTACTTTAAAAGTTACAGCTGATGATGTAAATAAAAGTAGAAGTGTGACTTTTAGCGTATCACATGCACCAGATTTGACAGATTTCAATATCACGAAATTAACATCAAACAATGACGAAGTAATAACCCAAATAAGTACAAACCTTATGTGGGTAAATGAGCATGATACGACCAAAGGAAAATGTGCGAAGATTCATGACAGTGATATAAATCATACAACAAGGTATGAAACAGAATTTACAATAGCAAAAAGTTTTTGTAAAAGTGCTTCGTTTGGTAATTTTGCTGGTAAAACTGGTTGGAGAACACCAACTAAAACTGAATTAGCAAATTTTATTACAACGACTATATCAGCATATGTTCTTCCAGCCTATGATGCAAAATGTAAAAAATTGTTAGCTTTAAAAGATGGTGCTACAGATGAAGATTCAAATAGTAGTTTCATAACAGTTATCACTAGATATGGAACTAATCCAGGAACAGAGTCGGATTTGAATGCAAGTATAGGTCTTAGATGTGTAAGGACTATCTCACCATAAACCTAACCACATGGGGCTTTTGAAAATATAGAAAATATACTATATAAACCAAAAGCCCCACATAAAGTGTTCCAATTCCTATAAACATCCAGCCGATACTAAATATTCTTTTTTCTCCAACTACTTCATCATCATTTTTTGTTTTTATTTTATAGTGATTTGCAAGTAGCATCTCTTCGTAGAGTTTTATCTTTTCACTTTTTGGATATCCATGAGAGTCTATCTCTTTATAAAAGTTATCAAATGTAGATTGATATTTAGCTTTTGCTTTTTTTTCGCCTAAAAGTAAAAATATCCCTATCGGAAGGGCAAATATCATGATTAAGGTGTTCATACTATCGTTATACCCTCTTCAGAGATTTTTATAACTCCATCATCTTTTAGTTTTGTTAGAGCTTTTTTGAAGTTCTTTTTACTAAGTCCAAAGATTTTTTTTATATCTTCTGCATCACTTTTATAGTTGTAAGGAAGTGATTTCTCTTTACTTAAGATGGAGAGCACTTTTTGTGTTGAGAGGACATTTTTATCTTCTCCGATAGGTTGTAGAGAAATATCTAGTTTACCATCATCTCTTACTGTTTTGATGTAACCTTCTTTTCTATCTCCTACAGAGATTTTTTCAAAGATTTCGTTGTGATAAAGCATACCTTCATAACTATTGTCTGCTATGACTTTGTACCCAAGAGGAGTTCTTGCAACTACGAGAAGTTGGGCAGTTTTCAAATCTTTTGGAGCCTCTTTTAAATACCTGCCAATTCTACTATCTCCAAAAAGCCTATCAGTTTCTTCATCGTAAGCCACCATAAGTATATAGCTTCTATCTACTTCAAACGGATTTTTCTGTACAGATTTTGGAACAAACAAATCCTTAGGAAGTCCCCAATCCACAAAAACCCCAATCGGTGCTGTGTCAACCACTTTAAAGAAACCAAACTCTCCAAGCATTGCGTATGGTCTTTTTGTTGTGGCTATGATTCTATCTTCTGAATCATTGTATATAAAGACATCTATCTCATCTCCAATTTGCATCGCATCGGTTACATACGCACGAGGAAGTAGTACATCTTCTAAGTCATTGTTAGTAACAAGATACAATCCATGGTCACTATCTCTATCTATTTTGAGTCGATTTACAACTCCTATCTTAAGTTCTTCGTTCAATAGTGCCTCTCTTCATTTTCAATTGCTCTCTTTTTATGTTTATCTTTAGTCGTTGTTTTTTTTCTTTTTATCATTCTTAGTCTATTTGCTTGGTGGAGTACATTTTTTTGTATCTCATCCATCTCTTTTGTGCTTTCTGGTAGATTTGCAGTAACTTCTACAAACTTTTCAAGCTCTATATGATAATGGTTTTTAAGGTCTACTTTTTCTATGTTTTCTAAAGGTTTAAAAATTCTATCTCTCAACTCTACAAACCTCTCCCTTGTTGCACCCTCTTTTTGAAAAAAGCTTACAACTCTATTTACAAAGCGTTCTAACTCTCTGCTGTATTTTACCAATTTATATTTTTCTATCTGTTTTTCTGTATACATGGGTAGATTATAACACAAAGCCATGATATAATCAAAAACAATGATATTTTTGGAGGAATTAATGAAAAAATTATTAGCTTTTATACTACTTCTTGCTTTGGCAGTTGGAGGAGTTGCATACTCAAAAGGCAAGCATAACTCAAAACAATTTGCCACAAAGGTTTCAACTGACAATCTATTAGCAATTAGTTGGCAAAATGCCTTTTGTGAAACACACCGTAAAAAAAGAGAGTGCAGAAATGTAAAGTTGAACTCTTACATAGCTTCACACTTCACACTTCACGGTCTATGGCCTCAACCTAGAAGTAAGGTAAATTGTAGAGGTGATAGTAAAGTATGGCTTGATAAGCAACTATATAGTGATTTGATAAAGGTTATGCCAGCTGCAAGGAGTGGGCTTCACAAACATGAGTGGAAGAAACATGGTACTTGTTATGGAAAAAAGGCTGATAAATATTTTGAAGACTCTATCTCTTTACTTAATAAAATTAATAACTCTGAAGTTCAAAAACTCTTTGCAAAAAATATTGGAAAAAGTTTAAGTAAAAAAGCTGTTATGATGGCGTTTGATAAGAGTTTTGGAAAGGGAGCTGGTAGAAAAGTAAAAATGATGTGCAATCGTGGATTGATTACTGAACTTCAGATAAACCTTAGTGGAGAGATTTCAAAAAATTCAGATATCTCAACACTCTTAAAAAATGCAAAAAATGCAAAAGGTGGATGTATGAAAGGGAAAGTTGATAAAGCAGGTTTTACTAAACGTTAATAAAGTTTTACCAAATTAAGCCGATTTACCCCTTAGATATAAAGGGGTAATTTGTGAAAAAGTATGTTTTGTCATTGGCATTGGTGTTTATATTTATTGGTTGTGGTAGTTCAAATACAGTAAAATCAAGTGATTTTAATAATTCAAAGTCGAGTAAATTTGTAGTAAGTATCAAAGATAGCAAGATTAACCATACTACAACGGATTATAGTATAAATGAAAATATTGTTTTAGAAGTTTCTGTTGCAGACTCCACCAAAGTAGATACGTACACATGGAAAGAGGGCGATAAAACTATAGCTACAACTCCAAAATTGGATAGAAAATTTTCGGTAGGTACTCATACGGTTACAGTTTATGTAGTATCAGGAAATGATACTGAAAAGGCAACTTTTAATTTTACAGTTTATGATAAATCAAAGTTTTTTGTTAAAAAATTAGGGGATAGAGAAGATATAGTTATGGTTGACTCAACCTACAATCTCATGTGGGTAAATGATAAAGATGAATCAAAAGAGGCTTGTTTAGCTGTACACGATTCAAACCTGACTTCAGCTAAAAAACGATCACAAGAGTTTTGTAAAAAGATAGATTTTGCAGAGTTCCCAGTTGGCTCGTGGAGAGCTCCAACTCCTAGTGAATTATCAAATTTTATCGTACAAACTGTAGAACAAGATATATTGCCAGCATATTATGTTCAGTGTAACCTTCTATTCTCTGATAAAAATGGAACTAGTAAAGTAGTTGCAACAAGATATGGAGTTGCAAATGAGATAGAGATTAAAGTTACATCTGATGGTCAAGTTTACCCAAATGCTAAGCTTGGAGAAGCGTTGGAGTTTAGAACACACTATGGCATAAGGTGTGTAAGAGATAATAAATAGTAATTAGAGGCTGTTGGTAAAGATTCCTTGTTATTATAGATTATTAGTTTTTTTACCTCTATATCTTTCGACTATCAACATGCAATAACTCTTCCAAAAATACAGTCGCATATGACCCTTTTGGAAGAGAAAAACTAAATTCAAACCAAGCTTCATCTTCTTTGTAAACTGACTCTATATCCTCTGCCCATATCCATGCAAATCTTCTTGTACCGTTCATTTTTTCTATAAATGCTTCACACTCTTTTGTGATGTCTTTTTCATAGTTTCCAGCTAGTCCAGTTGAAACACTTGTTTTGTGACCAGGGAGTAGTCCTGCTACTGTGATGTCACGGTTTGCAAATCTTTCACTTTCAGTTTCTAAATCTTCACAGATAAAGACTCTACCATGTGGATAGTGGTGCATGGTTTCTCCTGGGAGAATTTTGAAAAATTGTTTCTGTTTTTTTACGGCTTTTATAACCTCTTTTGGAAAGTTAAAAAGATCAAACAGCTCTTTTTCGTTAAATGAAGCAAATAGTTTACTTATCTCTACTCGTTTACTTAGCCAAAGGTTAAAAAGATGACTTTGGTAAGCTGAGATGAAAAAGTTTCGCATCTTTTTGTTTCTCTCTTTTACTTTGCCTTCTAATATGTCACGACCTCTTTCAAAGTTGTCGCCATCTCGACCAAATCTTTGGTATCCAAAATAGTTTGGGAAACCCTCTTTTTTTATCGTTTTTAGGACTTGTTTTAGTTTTTGTGCATCGGTTGGATTTACCTTTTTTAGTCTTATAAAAAAACGATTTCCTTTTAAGTGACCTGTTTTTAGCTTGTTTTTGTGGTAAGTTCTTTCTAGTATCTTTATCTGTGGGTGGGTAAAGTTTTCAAGTTTGTGTTCTAATTTTTTAGGCATAGATATGTTTTGAACTGTCATCCCATCTTTATCTTTTAACCCTGCATAGCCAAAATCTCGCATCTTAACTCCAGTTACATCTCCAAGCTTTTTTAGCATATCCCAAGTTGTAA